>CAJNIZ010043089.1:31681-51592 GCA_905231905.1 Symbiodinium pilosum
GGGAGTAGGCTTAACCCTAAACCCTAAACCCTAAACCCCTAAACCCTAAACCCTAAACCCTATAACCCTAGACCCTAAACCCCTAAACCCCTAAACCCCTGAACCCCTAAACCCTAAACCCTTTGGGAGTAGGCTTGCGTCAAAGCCTCCGGTGGCGACTTCGCAAAAGCATCCTGCAGCTCCCGCAACTGGACTTGGACCTCAGAACTTACTGGGGGGTCGTACTTGGAAGGTCAGGGGGACTTTTTAGAGTTTAGGGTTTGGGGTTTAGGGTTTAGGGTTTGGAAGGTCAGGGGGACTTAGTAAGTAGGTTAATAAGGGGGATAATTAGGGTTACTATATGGGTTATTGGGGCGATTAACCTACTTACTAAGTCCCCCTGACCCTGAAAATAGGGAATAAAGTATACATAGAGAGAGAGCGGGAGGAGAGAGAGAGAGAGGGAAAGTTTAGCGTTTAGGGGCCTCTAGGGGCGTGTTGGGTTAGTTAGATTTAGTTAGTAGGGAATAATCATAAGTGTCCATTATCATTCCGCTTGGAGGTCCCTCCCACTTCACTTAAGGGTGCTGCTTCAGATCTTGTGTTTTGTTATTATTCAATAAGGTTGAATGGACAGATAATGGAAAGATGTTATGTAGCTGGATCATGCAGGGGCTTTGTGTCATGAAGATTTGTTTCCAGTAATCAATGTAATTTTTACATGGAAGCATGGTTGCTGAGGCAGCAGATAGTTGATAGAGCACTTTTCGGCCTGCCCATTGCAGATTTAAAGTTCCCCAAGCATTGTTCTTTGCACATCCGGTTTTCGGATTCACACGTGCACATCAAGATTTTCGGCGTCTTTTTGACTGTTGCTTCAGGGCTTCAGATGCCCATACAAAGCAAATGAAGAAAGCCTGGGCCATCGTTCTCTCTCTGGCCGGTTGAAGGGCTGCAACATCGATGCGTCTATCAAAGTCATGCCGAGGAAGATCTGGGTTATAACTCGCTGAACAGGAAGACCTGCATAGAATTGATAGAAAGAGATGTTTGTCTCTAGAAATGGAGGCATCATTATCAAGAAATCAGAAGGATGTAAAAGTGTCTAGTGTTTGGAATCTCGAAACTGTTTCTTTTAGACACGTTGCTTTCCGTTGTGACTGGCATTGGAGGTCAAGCGAATTTGAAAGTGAGGAAGCATGGAGCTCTTGTGCTGGACGTGCGTAAGGATGATGTCTCGGGCATCCATAGGAAACTGTTCCAAAAGCCAGGGTTCGATCGACGTACACGAAGACAGCAACTTTCGGCTTCTCTGCTGCCTTGCTTTTTCATAATCCCCAGGTTCGTTGCCACCATCACGCGCTGTGGATGGTGCATCTTCCTTTTGGTGCATTTCCTTTTGAGCAGCATGCTTGTTGCAATCGTCTTCGGGGAGCAGTAGCTCCTTACGGGAAGGAGAACAAGAAATGCAACATGATGAATTAAGATTTTCCTAGAGTCTTTAGACTGAAATGGAAGTTAAGCACGACAACATGTTATCAGATATCAAGAGTCTTCATCCTCTCCCATCTCCTGAGCCAGCATTTTCTCTGCAGCTACCAAAGCAGGATCTTCTTCGTCATCTACCATGTCCTTGCAATCAGCAAGCAGGAGTAGAAAACGGTTGTCAATTAAAACCGAGAAATGTGAATAATAAAAGGTCCCAGGATCCAAGTCGCCATCCTCATTTTCATCATCATCATTCGCATTGTTGTTTCGTTTCTTCTTGGACTCCATGTCCTTCAGCTTGGTCGCCAATGCATTTGCTTCTTCTGCACTGAGATCTTTCATCACAGCGTCGATTTTGCAAAGGGCTTGGATCTTGCACAATTTTGTTGCTGTCTTCCTCATATTGACATTGTGTTCCTTCAGCAGCATTGACAAGCAGTCAGAGGAGATCTCATTAATACGCAGGCTGCGACACAAGGCATGTGTACTGGTAGACCATAACCTCAATGGGCTTCATGAGGCAACATGTTTTGTTCAACATTGGACTAAGTCTTTCCAAGAATCATCTGCGAAAGCAGGCATGAGGCACAAAGCGCTTTTCCTGGGATGCATGACTATAAGTTTGGGATTTGAATGGTCTCATTTTTTCCAAACGAGACTCGCTGTCATATCGAAACAGATAGCTTTCACTGATTCCCCTTCATTCAGGCAGTCTTGGAATTTCTTCTCCTGGCTCTTGGAGGGAACACGGCATTCGTCCACCACCAGTTCCGGAAGGCCATTCTGGAACTTGTAATCGAGCTCAACCATGGGCCAAACCTCGGTATTAGATGAATTTCTATGGATACGGACTAGCACATGACATTCATCATGCGAATGCATCATAGGCTCGTATACCAGGCAGGGTGTACTTCCCAGGACGGCAAACCATTTGTTGTTCACATGGATGAGCATGCCACGATGACACAAATTACAGACCCAGAACTGCTCTGCAGCATCGGCAGCAGTCATGTTGCACCTTCCGCACAGTTAGAGATGACACTGATTCTCATAGTTTTCAAGATTGCATGTTACTGTTAAAATAATGAAACTGCAGGCCTCTGTGCAATCAGGAATGCTTTCATACTTGATAGCTGCTGTCGATTCTGATGGTAGGCGCTGGTGGTCTCGAATTGTTTGAGAATGTCGTCAACAGCAATGGAGCTCTCTGCGAAGTCTGAGTATTGGAAGCTCATTTAAGAGATTCATGAAAGTACTTTTGGGGAACATCCACTATGTGTTTCATGTATTGTTGGCGGCTCCCCTGTATGCATCACACTGCATGGCATGCATGTCTGCGTGAAGAGATCATGGCGGCACTGCCGCAATGACATGTACACGCGAATGTTATGATATCAAGATGTCATGCATGTCTTTCATGCAGTCTTGGCGGCTCAGCCGCATGCATCACACAGCATGGCTTTCATATCTACATGAAGAGATCATGGCGGCATTGCCGCAATGACATGCACACGCGAAGGTCATGATATTAAGATGTCTTGCTTCCCACGTCGGTCATATTTTAAGTTGTGATTTACTGTTCATATAGGGCATGCTAAGCACACATGTGCAAACAATAGAAGTCACATAGACTATGGCTGCTCAGGAACTGTTCGGGGCAGATTCAGGTCGCCAAATAGAACTGCGTAAGCCTCGAACTTCCAGACCCTCGTGGTCAACACTTTCTAGCTCCACTGACTTCACTCGAGGCATGTCATTTTCCGTTTGGCATTTTTGCATTGTTGCTCGAACTGCTGCTGCCTGCAATCCAGCAAGGGATGCTGTTTCCCGTTTGCTGCTTCTCTTCACGGTGTCTGCCATGCTGGCAAATATGTCTTCCACCAAGCTCAAAGATGAGATAACAGGAAACCAAGCCCGAACCAGTTCCAGTACAAAGTCAGTAACCTTGTATGCTGATGCTTCCAGGGCCCCGTGCAACTCTCTGTACACCTGATGTTTCGTGAACGGACACCAGGATGCTAGGAGGCTGGCAGAGCTGGTTTCAGACTCCATGGCAATCACGAACTGCCATTCTTCCTTCATTTGCGTGAGTATACGATGGTGAAGTTCAGGACCGTGCGATTTGATCAACAGGCATCCAACGCAAGTAGGCGAGGATTGCAGGTACAGAGCATACTGACTCATCTCAAACATGGAAGCCAGCACAGAGTCCAGGAAGTCCATCTGTAGGCAGTAAGTTTCATTGTCCCGTCGAAAGCCAAGAACAAAGACCTTGCAAACGATGCTGGAAATGCACTCTGTCTCCATTACAATGAGGCAGGGAGGTTAATAAGTCTTTCATACAGGTACCGAAAAACAGACAGAAGCAATAACTGCTTCGCGGCATGTCAGGTCTAGAACCTTCACGCGGCATCGTCAGCATTCATGGTTCTAGAACTAATCCTCATGAAGACGGGCCACAGGCCTGTATACACATTAGTGACACTACTCCGTGATTGTTTTCATGCTTCGAAAATAACACGAAACACCACTGGTGCAATCTTCCTCTTTAGTCAATGTTTATATAGAAGAAGAATGCGGCAAGAAGAAGAGTGAAATGATTCCAATCCAAGACGTTCATCCTGTCTCCTGCCACTGTACAGCTGCGGGTATGGATTGTCATGCTTACTATGCGTCCAGAACACATTCTCCTCTGGGTCTTGTGCGTTTCGGGTCATGTGCGACTCCTTTGCAGTCACTCCAATCCGTCATGCACAAGAAATTACAATAGAACACGAAAACTCTTCAATCTCTTATGAGGAGGCGGAATGAGGTTTCAAAAATCCAACACGTCTTCCTTTTCGTGCTGGTGTAATAGCTGTCTCATGAATTTGTGTGCTAAGTAATGATTGTTTTTTTATTAGCAAGACCATGCGATACGGCATCCAGGCAGCAAACGCACACGTCTTTTCTGCGGACAGTGCTTGCACAGATAACGCGTCCAGCAGTGTGACTTCTAATTGTGCAATCTCGTTGGAAGTAGCCGGAACGAGTGCATCCAATTCCATGGGCCCAGCAAGTCACCTCATGCCCTTCAGGCCCAAAATTTGCGTTGTGCTCAAGCGCAGTCATAGTTCAAGCTGCAGCCGGCCGGGGAAGCCACGCGGTGCCGAAGCCACCACTGTGCCCAGGCTTTCAGGCTGTGCTTCCATGTGATCATTTTCCGCTCCCACTCTCTTTTAGGTTCTTTGCTGTCCACCGTGGGTGTGCTAGGAGGTGTCATTGCAAAGTCCGGCATGACATACTCTGCGCAAGCTCTTGCTTGTAGCAAGTGCCCATAGTCATCACGAGACTTCGTGACATTCAGAATTTGCAGTCGTTTCTGCAATCGCTTTTCCTCTAGAAAAGCATCCACTTTGGACTCTTCAATGGCGCTGGAAACCATATTGCAAAGACGCAGGATACAACACTGGAGCAAACGCAACTGCGGGATGAGTATGCTGCGCTGCATGATGCAGTGTGAAATGACAGAACACTCCACATATGGAAAACATGCGCAAGAAGTGAAAAACCGGGAGCATCCATTATGACCTTTTTGCTTACAACCCATGCCACTGCTGCTACTGACACGGTGTAATTCTTGCCTAGATGCGGAGTCCTGTCTCTGGTCATCCTTGAAGTCAGCATCTATCTCCATCTCATGCATCATTTCCGGACTGATTCCGTCGGCCAGCATGCTCCGCATCAGTTCCTCGAACGATGTTGTGTTCACGTAGCAGTAGTGTTGCAGGTTCGCGTCCAAGGTGGTCTTCTCGCTTTGCTTGGATGAGACTCACAGAATGGAGACGTCTTGCTTTATGTTTCGGCAAGTAGGCATGACGCGGGCACAGCAACATGAAACATCCAGTCAAGACACGAGCTTCAAGGCCAACGTACAGAAGGGTTGAATCAGTCTGCGCAAACCCTGGAAGAGCCGTCTGCCATGTTCATCCATCAGAGCCTGCAAGAAGAACAGAATACGTCCATTATGGGACAATGAATACTACAGTCTCCAATGCTAACAAGATGCTCGAGCAACAAGGTCCATGACTTTGTCGTATGAACTGGATCCTGTCTTTTGGTCCGTGTCAGCACCCATATGTTTGTTGAATGGATCGATGCCTTCCTGTAAGACCAGGGGCAGCACACGTTGCAACGCCACTCTTATTCTCCTGCCTCCATACAGGACCACAACAAGAGACATAGATTCGCTGAGAATTGATAGCCTTTGGCAAAGAATCCCCACGAAACCCATCTCTTCTGCTCATACGAGCTAGAGCCGCGCCTCGACATCAGGCACTAAGAAAAACATGCAGCAGCTTCCAAAAAGGCATCATGCAGTCAGGCGGCTTGCATGCATCATGAAGAATTTCGCAGACTCGTTCAAAGGAGGTCTGATCCAGTTCTGTGCTTGGATGCCCATTCCTAGGTCCCAACCCAGTGAGAAGCCATGATGCTTTGAAGGTATTTGCCATCCGAGATACTCCCGTAAGATTGCATGAGCAAATATCTCTTGTAGAGAATCACATTTCTCAGCCTCAAGGACATAGGCTAGAACAACGTGAACCATAGAGAAGTGGCCACGTCTGCAGCTGCATGCTGAGTGGCGATTGCGAGGTATCGCATTCCAGCTGTCTTCCAGCCTTGCCCTAGGCGAGCCGTGTGCCAAGGGGCCCTCCTGGATTTTAAAAGCCACGATGTAAGAGCGAACATTCCTCAGACAATGTCTTCTGTTCGGTAAAACGGTTTGTACAACCCAAAGTACATACTCAAATAATGCAGGGAGCGCTTTGATCCAATCTGTGTGAGCTGCAAGAACTTAGCATGCACACTGCTCCATCCACATGTGTCAGACGAAACATACAAATGCAGCACATGCGCAACTCATCCCTCACGAGTCGAACTGAAACACTTTTGGAGTGCAGAAACATGACAGCAGAAAACAGAGGAGAGCCCTCATCGGCCCCAAGGACCACGCGCAGATGCTCCGTTTTCTCGAACTGATTCGGCGCATCCCACTTTGCAGCACCACTGCCCTTGTGCCACAAGAACGGAATGTCTCCGTGAAAACACCTCTCCTCGTGTGGGCAGTCAATGGGCCTGAGCACATTCTGCGGCACTGCCAGATCGGAATCGAGCTGGGAGAGGACATTGAGAACTGCACGCAAGTGCTCCCTGGCTGCTCGTTTTTTTTGCTTCATTTTGCCAAGGACCTTCGGCCTCAGATCAACAAAAGTCTCCAGCATGCATGAGTAGGCTGTGAATACATGCATCATTGACAACCCAGGCGCATCTTGGAAGCGGCCTTGTTCTTCGCATCTTTCTCGAGAAATCGTGCGGCCATGTCATCCATGACGTGCCGAGCTTCCTTCATCTTCTCGTCATTCTCTGCAGGAGAAATTTGAACATCTGATAGTCGTTGGAGAACCCAACTGACCAAAGTATCGTTGACAACAATGAGTGGAACCCATACCTGCAAGTGAAAGATTCAGATCTCCTATGAATCACTTGAAAGTAAAGAATATGCAGTCACGTTACATCCATTTTTGCTTTCGGAGATGCATCCACAATCATGGTCAATGAAGGTACGGACATTTTGGCCAGTTCCTGTAGAGAATGTTCAGGGCGAGAAATTCCTAATCTAGGATACCACTGCTGTCCAGTGTCTTCGTGCAGCACCGTTGCGCTGCGCCTCCAATAGCGGTAGATGAAGTCGCAGGCTTGCCTCCATGTCTTCAGTGTTTCTCTTACGCAAACACAGACCATTCACGCGCCTGTGACAGTGTGAGGGCGCGAGCTCGGGCAGTCCCAGCTCCTCCAGCGTCCCACTATCCTGTTGTCCATAAAGCCCCGATTTTTTCTGCAGGAACCGACTCAATGCCAATAAATTCTTCGGCTTCCGTTCTCTTCTCAGCTGCCGTCCATCCCTGCATGGAAAAAAAAAGAAGAGAAGCACACACAGCTGCATCATGTCATCTGCCTTCATGCACGTAAATCTAGCCACGTCACTTTTTTGCGGGATGACAGTCATCTGTCTGAGCTGGCTTTGGCATCTCAGCAATGAGTTTGTCCATGACAGTCAGCTCGCCCTGCTGACTCATCAGATGCAGAAATCTCTTCTGTATTCGACTGGCTTTCACCAGCACCGGAGCCTGCGTCATTCCAACATCATGAAAGTTGAATTCCCGTTGCAGCAGAAAGACACATGATGACTCCTCCACTATGTTCTCTGAATGCGGCAGTCGGAATATGAATGCAGCAAATGCTGCAACATGAACACCTGCAGGAGAAGTCAATGGAAGGTGCGTGGATTCAACAGACATGAAGGCGCCTGTTGTCAGGTCGGCTTGGGCCGTGCTAAGTAGCTTGTGCTTTTTCCACCTCACTTCAAGGTCCCAACTTATTGGGATTTGTAACACATGCAGGCATGATAATTAAGGCTAGAGACCGGCCTCGCAGCTCCAAGAACTCAAGAGCTGCAGCAAGATCACCCAAATCCACATGCCAGTTTCGGATACGCACATTGCCTGCAGTCCATTTGCGTTATTGAACTGCGCGTATACTTTTCGCAGACCTTACTTCTTGTGTCCACTGGCATTGCGGCAGTGCAGGCAGCAAGGCAAGAGAGAAGTCACCCGGGCACGTGTTGCCCAATAATGTCGTCATGAAATTGACAATGCTCATCTGTGATGCATGACTGCAAGATCGTATTTGTAGTGGAGAGAGAGCCTCATGATTCAAAGCAATGAGACACAACACACGACAAAACATGACATATCCAGATGAGCAACAACCACATAGACAGCCGGGAGCGTCCACCCATCGAACGGCAGTCGCAAGCTCTGCTCCGATACCTGCCGCCTGCTGCCCTTGTAGTTTTCTTGACGTAAGATGCGCCGATCCAAATTGACTTCCATGGCCTCCGCAAATTCCAGAGCCACAGTATCTGACCTCAGAAAGATATAGTGTAGTATTTAGAAGAGAACATAGTCCGCACGAGTAATGCATGCAGGATACATCTTCGTGAACCAGTTGCAGAATTGTTGCTGCCTTTTCAACATCGGCCACGTTTCTTCCACTCGCCAAAGATGGCGATAGCCATCTATTTTTTTTCAGCGGCCACCTGGAAGAGAAACATTTGGAATGCAGTGCAGCCACAGGCTTCCTCAACACAACAACTCACACACAGGCCTGGTGAACCTGCAGGACCCCCTGCATGCCATGTACATGCCGGAGTTCCAAGAATTTCATGTCTGTGGCTGTGTAGGCAGTCGGAGGAGGAGATTCGTCAGGAGGACTCTCTGCATCCATGCTCGGGGGACATCCAGGTGATGCAGCACTAGGCAAAGGCGGAAATCGCCGGGGTCGTATGCACAGTCCAACCGCTGCAGCCTGGACACGAAAGCAATCCAGGAGGTCCTACATGGCAAGTTGGCTTTCTTGATTAAATTCAGACGGATTAACATCATGGTTCGAAGTGGAAACACGAACACACAGATGAGCCATCCTCCCATTCATCAGGCCGCATATTCTCACCTGTCTGCCCACTGGTGACTTTGTCATCCAATAGCACTATCTTCGCAGCACATCTTGATCGCAAGAAATTTCTCTTCTCATGCTCACTTGTCCTTATTAGAGCAAAGCTCAGAATCGAAGCAGCACGGAATAAACCATTTCAGGGTTCAAGATTGAAGCAGCACGGACTAAACTACTTTCGGGGGCAGTACCTGTGGAGCTCCAAGCAGCACGGACGAAACTCCTGCAGCCTAGATTCTCAGCCAGCTCCTGTATCCGGAGCTTGACCCAGTTCTCCATGGCACCAACACTAGTGAGTGCTGCTTCGTCCGCGGGCGATCATCCGGCGCGTTCGGAAACCGGCACGTGGTCGCCCGGCGCGTTCGCACACCGGCACGTGCCAAACCTGAATTTTGAAGCAGCACGCACAAAACTCAATCCAAGCAGCACGGTCAAAATCCCATTATCGCTTGAGACATCATGAAAAGCGGCCATTTAGTCATTTTGATTTTTATGAGTGCTGCTTCAGCCGTTCGCGTACCGGCACGTGCCAGAAAGCGAACGCCTGAACCAGCACGGTGCATCTGAAGCAGCACTCCTAAATGCCTGACCCGTCTGTGGCCCCGGCCTCTACTGTGACATGAGGTACTGAAGCAGCACGTTTAATTGAAGCAGCACGTTCGGTACCGTCTAATGGCGAAGCAGCACGCATAAAAGTCATTCAACCCCAGTCCTGCCATTTGACTTCTGTTTGCTCTTCCAGAATCCCAATTACATGCTTCCTAGCAGCCCAAGAGTCCAGGATGGCCTTGGAAAAGGACGTAGAATCTGTCCACTCAAAATACCTGCGCAGAAGCAGAATCTATTCCCCGTCTGCCGAATTGACAGTCCACAGCCATACAGTGAATCCCATGCAAGTTTTTGAATACCAGCCTGAAAATCAGGATTGTGGACAGGCCATCAAGCGCCCGAAGTGATATGAAAGGGTAGGAGTACAGGATGCAAACGTTAAAGTACGTATTGTGCACATGATGAGAGGAATGACTCAACAAATGCTCCATGCACTTCTCATGTCTACTTTCCAAGAAAGATCCATGAGCCTTTCAGGCAGAAAACATGTCCAGCGATGTGCACAGATCACAGCACATTCCAAGGAAAGAGTGTAGTAGCACACGTGTTTCACAGCACTGACACATCTTTGTCTCGACACCCCAGCCGATTGCTTTCATCCCAAAGAGACCAAAATCTCGGCAAGCAAAGCGCCTAGCCTCAGTTCAACCAACATGTTCCATGCATTGCTTAGCAGAAGTAAGCCTGCGCATAAGAAAATGCAGGAAAAGACACCACGCGTGATGGGCAGTGGGGACTCGTTCATGAGCTCCTGTAATAAAAACACATGGAGAAGTACAGTGGTCTGACATGACACTAAAATGCTGCAGATACAGGTCCTTCAGCTTGTCCGGCCATGTTTTCAGAGTCTTCTTGCCCTTCATGCTGAGATTGGCATAGCTTCGTTTCGAGGCATGACCCAGCATATCAGCAATGTCTCCTGCAGCACGTGTAGAGTTGAAAAGTTACAATTTGACTCTTCCTTATTGCATCCTTCGCCATCCAGTACGAAGTTCTCCGCAGCATCCCGAACCGTAAGTAGATCTTCCTGGACAAGGATCTGGAGGAAGTACTTGCGATCACTCCTGAGACATGCATGAAGTATCAGCCCCCATGAAACATGAATGACAGCGCAGGAATTTCAAACAAGAGTCGGATTGCAGTCCAAAGGAATGATGGACACAAGGCGGTTCTCCTTGATGCGGGCCAACAACTTCATGAACTCGTCCTTGCGAAAATCCTCCTCGTCCTCGCGGTGCTCCTCTACGCGGTTGACCGCTTCCCTAGCAGGCTTTTCCATGGCTTCTTGGTCGCATTGGGGCCTCCTGCCAGCCTTGCGCCTGGCAGCCTTCCTTGCCGAGGATCCGCCAGACTTGGGCGTTGTGCCAGCAGGCCTCGAAAAAGACCCATTGAACAGGTCGGCATCCTCAGCATCCAAACCCTTCCTCAGTGGAGTTATCTCCTCCTCCGCTTCTTCCTGAGCATCCCACTGCTGGGAACTGTCACGGGGAGACTCGGAACCATCATCACGTGCCCTTGTTTTCTTCTTGCTGCCTCCAGCAGGGGAGAGATCATCGAAAACGAGCCGGCGAGGATCGGGTCCACGGAGCTGCGAATCATCGTTCACACTGCCAGATGCTTTCGACGGCCTCCTGGTGCGCCTGGTCTTGCTCTTCGGGGACTGGGCATCCACAGTAGCTTTCTTCATGACCATCTCCTTCATCTCGTTCTTGGCATCCTGACAAAAGCGGAAATGAATGGAAAGCAAGGGAAGAAATTTCAGAGAGCATGACCAGACACGCATCGTTCCTTTTTTTTGCTGGAAGGCAATCTGATCCGACATCCATCCAACTACGGTGAACTTGGCATGTACAGAAACAGTCTCCAAAAGAACTGTACAAGCAGACACAGAGCACGCAGTATTGGCAACTAATACCACTTCCACGAGCTGTCACGGCCCCCTCTGGGTCTCTTGTAGCCCTTCTCCTCATAGTCAACATCTCGTCGAGACGGGGACCTGCAATGTGGACAACATTAAGAAGCACGACAGTTAGCACTCACAAGCACATGTCACAGACTGAAGTAGAACAAGATGCCTTTTATTGTTCTTCGTAATGTCCACTGGCGGAGGCGGCATGTTGATTCCATCAGGTGGAGGCCCAGGAAGATGAGGGGGGTACGGCGGCTCAACCGGGACGGAGCTTCGAAAGGGCGTCTCAGGCACTGTTTTCTCAGGTTCGCTCTCCGCAGCCACAGCCTGATCTGCATCCTTGCCCGGGGACTTGCAGATGGTGTGGTGCGGCTTGAACTTCGAGAAGACCTCAATGAACCCACCCTGCACCTTGTACCCGCCACAGCAGCGAAGGGAGGACTTCACAGCAGGGGCAGGCGCAGTCTTGTTGCTGGCCTGCTCTTTCTCCTTCTCCTTTTGCTCGGCCAGGTAAGCATCACGTGCTATCTGAACAGCTCGACGGTCAGAACGTCTGGTTTCCTCAGCCCTGGATTCCTCGTACATGCGCCGATCACTGTCCAGTTTCTCCTCCATCTGGTTGTGTTGCTCTACCTTTTTGAGCTCATCAGCATCTGCAGGCTTCTCTTTCTTCTCCTTGACCGCATCTTTGGCCTTGAAATCTTTCATCTCCGTGCGCACAACCTCACGTAGCATAGCCTTCAAATCAGGATCATGGGCTGATGTGCTTGGAGGCTGCATCTGATTCTCAGCCGCTGCTATCAGCCTTGCTTGCTCCGAGAGCTGAAGCATTGCTGCGTATGAAAGAGCAGCGTCGGAAGCCGACTGATTGGAATTCATTCCTGACCCAGGATACCCATAGGCAGAGGCACCCTGACTCGAGGACGATGCCTGTGCCTGGTTCGGCACAGATGCCAAGGAGTAAAGCGCTTGCCAGAAGCTGGCAGGCGGAGGCTGCTGTGCCGCCATCATCCGGGCAGCCAAGGCTTGCCAGGCGTTAGCATCCATGCTTGGCAAGGAAGGGCACTGCACTAAAGACACCTGAGTACAAATGACACCTGCAATAGCAGCAACATGATCAACATGTCTCGCAATCACTTCTTCCTGGCAAAATATTCAGCACAACAGCAAAAGCATGGAGCCTGAATGCGAACTGCAATTGTTTAACTTTTTGCAGCCACCTTCATACAGTGATCATAAGCACTGGACACGCATGAACGCGAGGAGCAAAGCATCTTTCATGCAAATAGCACACCTCATGCATGGTGATTAGCACGCGCAGCTCTGCGCTGTGCTTTCTGTGCATCGTGACACTCTGTGCAGGTATGGTGGTGGTGCAGGAGGTAACCCTGAGCATCAAAACATGGTTCACGACGTCCGCAATTACGGCCTGCTCTGCCGCACTTCTCACAAGGAAGCTTCCGCAAAGTCGGAAGGGAGCCCAGGTGGTTCGCAAGGTTCTCTTCTCGGCGACGTAGCTCGTTCTCCCTGCGGGTGAGGTCGGCCTCCCTGCTATCAAGCATCTGCTCTCGCAAGTCAAGAGATCTCTGCCTCTCATCCAGTGTCTCTGAGCTGGCCACATTGGAACCCGATCCCGCTCGAAGAGTAAGCTGCATTCGGGAAAGTCCGGGTCGCTCTTGATCCACAAGCATTAATGGGGCAGGCGATGCGTGAGGAAAAGGCACATCCACGGAACGCTCAGTCATGGGCATGATGGATGGCCAAGTGAGGTGCAGCAGCTGGAACCAGAAGGCTGGGCACAAAGCATGAGAGCTCAGGATTGCAACTTGCAACGTGCATCCTGTGTGACATGCGGGTGCATACATAAACGCCTGAACGCCTGATCCCAACATACATCAACACGATGAGCATGGGCAAGTTGTAGAATCAGGAAGAAGGAGCGTTACATGGGCATATAGCTGCAACCAGTCCTCACGGGCCATGTCAAAGAACACCTGGTAGTCGTTCACAACCTGCTGCCTCGACTTGTTCAATTTCCTTAGTTGAAAGAAAATTTCAAATCTCGTCGCCACATGTCATGACATGAACTGCGTGCGTGCAATGTACTTGCGGCGCCGACCGCATAGGCTCGTGAGGAGAAGCGTGACCTCGTCCAAGGATTTGCAGGCCGCAATGTGGATCTCATGAGCTTGCTTCCCCGTAACTTGGTTTGGCATCAGGCCAAGATGGTGGTTCATCTTCCAACCATGCTCTACATGTCTAGAAGGATTCCATTTGCAAGACAAGATTCGCAAGCGTAGCAGCTCAGCTAGTCTCTTCATCCACAAAGCAGCTGCTGCTTTGGCCTCATGAAGTTTTGACTCCCAGATGGGTTTCCAATATAATGTTTTTCTTGCCCGGCCTGCTGCTGTGCTTGGGATGAGCCTGCTCTGTCCTTGGCCCTCTTGCAACGTCCCGCCTGGTTGGACAAGATCGCCTCCTGTGAACAAGGCCCATGGAAGATGTCTAATGACAAGGCAGCATTTCTGCGTGAACATGGGGACCTAGACTTAAACAAGACTGTTTGACGTGCAATCTGCTGCAACATGGAAATGCCAACTTTACTCAATGTTCATGGTTTGAAACTCCTGTCCGTTTCCCCTCCCAGTTCGAGGAGATCAGAGGGTAGGATGCATGCCAGAGCACCGCCGAGGGAATAGGCGACTTGTTTGACCCCATAATCCGCCAGAGTCCGCTGGTCCGAGCTGGTCTTCATATCCTTTGTACTCAGCGAGAAAAGGCCCTGCTTCTGTTCCTTCAGTGCCTCCACGTCCTGGGAAAGCTCCTCAGAGGATTCATGCGATGAGGTCTCACCTGAAGTTGCAATTTCTTGTTCTGTATCAGGCTTGGAACACAAATAGTCACAATTAACAAGGAAGGCAGGCAAGCGGCGCTTGCGCTTCCTAGAAGAATCTCTCCGACGAAGCTTACCAATGCGCGGATTTGTTTTGGACGCTTCCCCTGAGGCATTCAAAGAACAAAGATGCAACATGGGAACATCCGTAGCAAGGCCCATGAAAATCCAAGACAGGAAACCGTACAATTACAATGACAAGAGAAATGACAAGTAACCAGTGGCCAAGGCCGAAGTAAGTCTGGTTTGCGCGGAGCTCATGAGGAATTGCTGGGCCGACAAGTGTTCATCCTGCTCAGTGTCATTCTTGCCCAGGCTGGCATTTGATTTCATCCTGCAGCATGCTTCACTGAAACATCTTAGTCTAAGCGATGGCAGCAAGCAGAATCGCCATGCAAACAGAATGTATAGAAGGATAGCATAATGTCAAAGAAGCGTGGGGATTGAAGCGTTCGGTCTTCTCATGTTCCGATAATGGAGAAAGAGACCCCATGATCCATCGCATGATCGATCGAGGATTACAAATCCGCAGAACATGAAGGATCAGCAACATGTTAGCGCAATACATAGCAGCCATGTGAGTTGAAATCACACGTGCCAAAACAAGAACAAAAGACAGTCCTTGACATGTTGCCACGCCCCATGGTGCTGGCGGAGGATTTGTTGGTCACAAACCACAAGCTTGCCCACTCGAGGCAAATATTGTGATTGAAGAATGTCAAGTTTCGTGATACTATGAAGCATCATGCATGGCCTACACAGCAAGCATGTCCATACCAGAATCGTCTTTATTAAAAAGAACACACAATGCTGCCCTCTCCATGCCACATGATGACATCCTTATTTTCGCCTACAGCATGTCTTGAAGCGGCAGTGCCGCCACATGCGTGCCATGCACGATCTGTCATGAATGTGCTCATGGCGGAACTTTCATTCTTGCGTGAATATACGTAAAGAAGATCACTGAGCATGAGTCCGCCCAAATCAATGACATGTCATGCCTTCCATGTAGGTATGGATGATTGCATGGCCCCCGTGTAGGTGCAGAAGCCTGAAAAGCTTTACATGTCACAAAGTCCCATTGACATGTCCACAGGCTAGAAAGGAATTAGCCACCATGGTACGTGAGAGGCATGTTCGTGCGCGGCCAAGCCGCCAATCCTGCATGTTCATGAACATAGAGCAACCCTCTAGTTGCCATGATGTGAGGCCTTCGTGAGAATTGACATGCAATCCCAACACAACTTTGGCAGGGTATCTCATGAATACGCAAGCGTCCACAGATGCTCCCTTTGTTTTGAACTTGCAACGCAAGGACATGTCTTCACACGCACATGCTGCACATCCACGGAGACAGAACAGCTGTTCCTGAACAGATACAGGACATGTGCAATGTCCCATAGCAGGCTGAGCCATGTTGCAAGCTTTAGCTAACAAAGCTAAACATTCAGAGGCTACAGTTTTATGTTGGGGATAAGATACAAAGTTATTCCCTGATAGACCACTAAGATCCTTCTTGCAAACAGGGCTGGCACAGGCGTGAGAAGTAATTAACCAAGGTGCATGACCCAGGTTGGAAGGAATTATGAATTGGAAAAGCGCACACTGCCATACACAACTCCAGGAGACTAGTCAGACTCCGCATCAAGCAGGTCCCAGGAATCATCTTCGGAAATCGACAAAACGTCCTGGTCATCCATAGGGTCCTGAAGGAACTTTGCAAAGCCGAGCCATACAGAGATACCATAAAATCTCTCAAAATTAGACAAGTAGAACAGTACATATTTCCACACCACTGGTGAAATCAGAGACACAGCAGGAAGGCAGCACGTTCTGAAATGAAAGGTCCTCCGCATCCTCATGGAAGGGATTTGCCGCATATCGATCAAGAATTGTCCAGGGCAGCTCTGCATACATCTCCTCCACCTTATGATTCACATGGTCCAGCTAGTTTCATTACGTTAAGTATACAAGCAGATTGTTCCCCTAAAGCATTAATCATTATGACCTCGGATATATTAGATACTTCCTGTTAATCTGAGAAGCAAAGTCCCAGAGCGATCACTGAGAACAGCATGATTCCATGACTTGTTTCTCTTATAGAAAACACATGATGCCGAGCAGAATCAAGGGCAAGCACATGGCATTGAACGAAAGTAGAGAGACAAGCAAGAAGCACAACATAACAATGTGAAACAATCCAGAGATTCGTCAATCACTTCTGTATGATCATTCCAAAGTATGATTCAATGCAAAGACACCTTCATGCCAGCTGCCACATTGAGCCGCATCGGGTGTGCCGTGTATGGCTTGACATCTTCAGAGACAGGCTCTGGAAATCTGAGGTCCCGATCCTGTCAAGGTACATGGAAGTCCAAGTTTGACAAGAAAGAATGTGTTGCATGAGTGAACTTCCTGCATGCACAAATGATGATGAACCCAGACATGTAAATCCCCAAGAAAGTCATATCCTCCGCAGCAAGCTGGAGCGCAATCCGAGGAATGGAGAAGGGCAACATATGGATAAGGCGTTGGGCAGGCTCGCGACGCATCATATTCAATATCAAAGCCACCTGAGATATCTTGGAGGAAAAAGAAATACAAGGATTGCACAGGATGCATTTCTTGTCATCAATGCAAGCTAGACTCTGCACGACCAAATGTCTTCGGATAGACTTGGCTTTCAGACATGTTGGCTCCTCCCGACCACCAAGAACCATGTCGCATGGATAGCTGCTCCGTGGCCCTGACATAGAACCTGTCAAAAGACTGCAAAAATGTACTACAATTTATGTATGCAGGAATAACACATGAGGGGACACTGAAGAATTGCAGCCATGGAACATGTCGTGGAGGCATTGTTCGTGCTGAAGGGCTTTCAGGCAACGAAGAAGGAACTTGTGAGTCCCCCATAGCTGCAATGGTTTCCTCATCTTCAAAAAGAAAAAATGTCAACAGCAGCATGCGCATTACGTGAAGAACAAATTTATGAACAAGAGTCGCTGACCGCCCAGCAAAGTAGCCCATGTGGATGACTGTCTTTAGCCAGGAGCAAGCATCACTTGTCGCCTGTTCAGCATGAAAGCCATGCAAGTCAAGACTTCATTTTCTCATGAACACTAATGCGGACAGGCAACACGCACAGGGCTGTACTTGAAGAACTTGCTGTTTCCAGGCTGTTCAATTATGACCATGACCCGCAAGTTGTACATGAGCGTACAGATATCTGCAACAAACGCCTCATTGCAAGTTACATGCACAGGGAAGCAAGACATCAAAAAACTTGACAACATCATATTCATAAGCCAAAAGGCAGCTTGATTGTTGCCCTGCACCACCCACGGCACACTGCAGTCACCTTCTTCATTGATGTGACGTTTCCTGCGAAAAGAAGTCAGCAGAGAATGTTGCCCCATGCATGATCTCATCAATGCAACGACTTGTCACAACATAACTCTCATATTTTGAAACAAAGGTTCGACTGAGAATAGCAGGCTGCCACCCATGATGAGCATCGTGGAGCAAGCCAGCATAAACCGTTCGGCCTGATGCGCAGGCAAAATCTGATGCCTCAGTGGCAAGAGATTCAAGATAAACTGAGCTACGGAATGAGTTATGAACCACTACAGATCACTTTATACAAGGCAAACTCTGAAAGAGGCCATGTTACACTCTTCCTTGCCCTCCTCCGTGTCGACATCATTGTGAGCGCCATAGTGCTTATCAAAAGCAATACCCACAAAGCCAATCTTGGCAGCATACACACAACATAGTCATGGGAATCTTCTGAACTGATAATACAAAACTAAAACATGACTTTTCAAAGACAGGAAACTTCCCCAAGAGCCTGGGAAAGATTGCCTCGCCCAGAAAACACTTCGCAGAACTCAAGGTCTCTGTTGGGGACTCCAGTCTGCCACTGTTCCCGGGGTAAAATCTTCTCCACCAACGTCTTGAAGGGCTGGCTACAGCCATAATGAATGGCTCTCGTGAGAAGCATGGCAGCAACAGGAATGATGACACAAGAAGGTCTCAGAGGCTAAAAGGTTGCAGAAACAGAAAGGCCCAAGCAGCACGTTCAACTCAAGCAGAAGGGTAGCCGAAGCAGAATGCAATCGGACAGTTGTGAAATAAGAAAACATATATACATATGTGTCCAGGGTTTGGGGCTAGCCGGGAATAAGGGTGTGTGTACGTATATGTATATATAAATCTCTCTCTCTCTCTCTCTTTCTATCTATTTAGGGATAAGGTTAAGGTTTAGCACAGTATGATATGTAGGTCTTATATCGGGATTATATTCCCGTATTCCCTACTAACCACGAGTAAGAGAAGTTCGGGGCCTGTTTTCATTTTCAGTCCACTGTCCCCTGTACTTGTCACTCCACTCCACACTCCAGTCCACGCTCCGCTCACCACCCACTGTACACTCCACTGACTACTCCCACGCTCTCCACTCGCTTCCACTCCACTCCTCACTTTGCATCAATGTAGGGGTTATGTAGCCATGATGAGGAAAGCATAGGATTATGTATGGGAGATATGGGGTTAAGGCTCAGGGATTAAGTGAGGGTCTCTTCCAGAAGATAGAGTCTCTATTTTGTGGCAATCCTTGTAATAAGGATGATTGCCTTTGAAACCGTGTGCCAGGCAGCCCAAGGTACTTTCCCCCAAAAAGGTACCCCTAATTTTGGGAAACTCCCATATGGGGCGGGCTCAGAACCCGTGGAGCCCAGGGATTCATGGACATTTTAGGGTTTAGGGTTTAGGGTTATGGGTATCACCCCATAAGGATTCCGCATGGTAATTTGAGAAGCTCCCGAAACCCTATCGTATACCATGAACTCTAAACCCAACAGCCCTAAACCCCTTACCCAAAGCTAAACTCTGAACCCTAAACTCGAAACCTAAACCCTAAACCCTGCACTCTAAACTCAAAGTTCTACAACCCTAAATCCTAAACCCTAAGTCAAGCGAGACACAGGCGGGCCCCGGACTGCGGCTGCACCTGTTGCCCGCGATGCCGCTGTGCCTGCACCTGCAGCTGCACCTGCCCCTGCCAGAACAGGGTTCACCAGATCAAGGGTTTAGGGTTTATGTAAAGATTGGATTTAGGGTTTGGGATGGTTCAGGGTCTGGGATATATATATATATATATAGATAGACAGATGGATAGGTAGATAGATAGGAGGTATGTCATCTAGGGATATCTGTGGCTTCGAGCTCAGGATTTCCACATTTTGGGGAGAGTCCCTAGAACAAGGACTGAAGCCGTGTGCTTATGCAAGTCCCGATTTTGGTAGCATCCAGTAACTCACAGGCTATACTCCGCAGCTAAGTAGTTCTTGAAGGAAGCTAGGGCCAAACGAGAGTAGTGGGGTAAGAGTGTTGATTTTTTTTGTTGTCTGGTCTTTTTTGTTGTTTGAGCTTTTCGGTTGTTATTTTTTTTGCTGTTTGGGCGGGGGCGCGGGCCCCGCCC
>CAJNIZ010043090.1:13638-32997 GCA_905231905.1 Symbiodinium pilosum
AAAGGTCAGCTCAATGGAGGAAAGCTTTCTGGGCACTTCGAGCTGTAGATCTCCACAGTAAACACGTACTACAGTGACTCATGGCATCGCGCAAACTGCCTTATCGATCTGAAAACTGTGAGCCTGCATTAATCAACGCCAGGGGTCCGGGTCCCGTTCGGTCCAAGACGAGGCTGATGCCTCCGCCGCCGGATTTAGGCAAGGAAAAACGCAGGATTGAATCTGCAGCACGCCACCACATTCCAAAGATGGAGCACTATTCGGCAATCATCCAGAGCAATCCCGTTCAGTCAGAAACATGGTGGCCGAGGAATCGGCAACACCCGTTTGGAGAACCAGTCTGCAGTGCGGAACCACAAGTTTGAAAGAGGAAGACCATGTGGCAGGAGTGCGGCACACAAGAAAAACGTGTGGACCATGGGAGGCACACAGGGTGTACTGTCCAATTGAGTTGGATGGGATCGCGCACCTTCATAGCTGTCTCTTCCGCAAAGCTTCAGCCCTTGTAGTGTTCACGGAATATCTTGTAGGTCGTTTCCCGTGGACCCTGCGGATAAGCCCACAACCCTCACACCACGCCCACAACCCTCACACCACGAGGAGCAGGTATTGTTCTGATCCAAAAGTATGCTACACTGACTACTCCTCGTCCCGGACTTGGGACCGGGGCGGCTCATCATTTGTGGCCGTTGTTTGCATACACAATGCGCATCAACCTTTGACCGCCATAAAAGCATGGCATCTGAGCTCTGTCGGCACGACCGGCACGACCCTTTGTTCAAGGAACAGCGGAGGCCCCCGTTGCTCATCACTTGCAGGGCAGTCTGCAATGTATAACATAGCTCATTCTGGTAAACGCGCTGACGTCAGAGTTCCAGGGCATTTGGTGCAGGCGTCTCAGCAAAAAGCCTGTAAGTGCATTCAAGCTAAGCTTTCCCTTGACAGGCTGTAACCATGGCATGGGCGGCGATCGATAGGCCTTCTAGTGCTACAAGAGCCCTGTGTGGACTCATTCGAGCCGTGGTGCCTACTACTACTACTACTACTACTACTTCGACTGCTGCCACTGCTAGTACTGCAACTGTACTATGACGACAACGATGATGACCTCTAGCAATGCTACGGGCTACGAATAATTGGTAGTGGTAGGATTGGCTGATGTTTTCTGTGCTGCAACAGTATAGGGCGTAGGGTTTAGCCCTACACCCTAAACGCTCTAGGGTTTGGGGTTTACAGCTTCAGGATGATGGTGGCGATGGGCAGTGGGCGTAGGGTGGTGGATGCTGCGGGAATCCCTGGGCACCATCAGCAAAACCCTAGTTAAACCCTAAACAAGGTTTAGGGAGTGTTTAGGGTTTAGGGTTAAGGGTTTAGTGCAGCAAGACAACGTGACACCAAAACGCAGGCAGAACCGCTTTACTATCCCAGGGCTTTCTGACCGCAGCCTTCTGTGAGAGAGTGTCAGGGTGCTGTCCCGCGTCGCTCCCCGAAGGGGTCAACGTCAGGACATCACTCGCTATGACACTTCACAGACAAGCTGGTCAGAAAAAAATTGGGGCTCACGGTGGAGCGGTCTCCGCCTGGATTTAGCGTCTCATTACACTGCAGCCTACCCTGAACCCTGAGTCGGAACCTCACAACCGAGTCATCCTCGTCATACTACTGCTACGCACGCGTAGTTCCCCCGTTCCAAAGGTTGCAACTCTGCCTATAACAGTCATGGTGACCAAGCAGAGTCCTTGTCTGTCAGCAGTTGCCTCTGGGCAGTTCGCTGCCAGACGTTGATGCTCCTAGCGGGACATGGGTCTGGGTTGTGATGGCTGCTGCAGCCCTCGTGGCTTAGAGTTCAGAGCAAGAATATTCATTGCAGCAAGGCCAGCACGTCCGGCTTATGAGCCCCAGGGGCTTATACGAAGCCGGTGAAGATTGAAGTCTTACAGCAGGGCTTGGGGTGTAGAGGTGGCAGGAGTCTTGTGTCGCATTGGTCCATGACATGTGAAATTGAGAGGCAGCTCTTTGCAGCCTCGAAGCCGCTCTCTCCCCACACCTGTACTCGTCAATCTGACCATGATAGTCTC
Organism: Symbiodinium pilosum; assembly: GCA_905231905.1. Classification (NCBI taxonomy): domain Eukaryota; class Dinophyceae; order Suessiales; family Symbiodiniaceae; genus Symbiodinium; species Symbiodinium pilosum. The sequence goes on from CAJNIZ010043090.1 coordinate 15,717, forward strand.
CACTCTGGTGAAGACCAGACCGTAGCAGCAGACTGAGGGTTTGGGGTTGGTGCTTCGGTGCAAGGTAGTGCTTACTCACTAGATTGGAGCCCTGAACCCTCAACCCTGACTGCTAGCTGCGCCTGATCCCCTTTCTTCGTCGTCAGTGCTTTGGCCTTCGCAGCTGAAGCTCTGGGATTCCTCCTGATTCGTGAGTTGTGCGAGGGAGGGCTTCAAGTTCCCGCACGCAGGCTCTAGCGGGTGAGGAAGGAGGTTCAGAGATCAGAGTCTCGAACAGGAACAGTGATCAGTTCTTCTTCACAGATACCGCTGCGGCAAGATCCATTTCGTTGCTGCAGGAAAAGCAGACCCTCACGAACAAAAGTTGTTAATCGCTGCCATAGCTGGTCACACACTGTACCGCGCAGTTCCGCAACATCATGGAATTCGGATTCGCCAACTCTGCAACGGGAAGCTTCCAAAATCTGTTACCCTGATACTGCCATACAAGTGCCGGCTAGACAGGTTAGTGTAGCAGAGCGGATGGCGAACCCCTAATGCTGGCGCCTAGGTGATATGTAAGCCTATAATGCCAAAACCATAAACACACATTTATGAGAGAATGCTAAACTGTTATCCATAACTGAGACGCGCATCAGGACGACAACTGTGGGGCACACCTCCTCAACCCATGGGCCCGTGCCCAGCTGCATCTCTTAGTTAACATCGCCAAAGAGATAGCCGACACTCTACATTACGTGCTTAGAAGCACATGACAGACATGCAAGGCCATACCCTTCAGCACGGAAGACCAGCTCCCTACCCCTTACATTTGCTCCTCCATCTGCATTCGAGCATAATCCGTCACGAGCACGGCGCCTGAGTACGAGGTGATGCAAAATCCCTTTTACCAAGCTTATAATATGAATCCCAGAAGGAGCTTTGGCATACCGTACCATGTACAGGAAATCGAGTCACTGGTCAAGCACCGGAATCAAGCAGGAGGCATGAAGAAATGCAGACTTTGGGCCCAACTTCCGCATGCACCCAAGCTAGGGCGGCTCCTGTAAGATCTGTCTAAACCAGAACTATTCTAATTGCTGCCGGCAGACGTTTGTGGTATTGCTGCCTTGGATGGTGCAAAACTGCAGGTCTATTCTCCAGAACAGGGATCCACAAGCCATCGAATCTTTATCAGGAGGGCACCCAACAAAGAACCACAAATCTCGAACACTAGCAATTGCCAGCGATGGTGTCACAAGCGTCGCGAGCATACGTCATGCTTTGGTACGAGGAAAGGATTAGTGCATTCCTCAAACCATGGAAAACAATATTTTGCGAACAAACCCGCACGTTCTCCGTGCATGGGTAGCATCGCGAAATCCTTCAGCCTGGAATCTGAGAGCCACATCACGAGGCACAAGTCCAAAGCCCAGTGGTGCCCGTCACTTAGCATGCCGCTCGTGTCTCTTTTGTCATGTATTCCCTCTCGTTCAGGAGGATGCAAATACAAAGCTGCTCAGTGCAGGAGCGTGGCTCAATCACGTTGATCACTTCCTCAGCAGAATCTTCAGCGGATGCCGCAGACCTGCAACTCGCTTCTCCCTATAAAAGAGTTTAGGGTTCAGGTTCAGAGCTTGGAGGCCTAGGGCCAGATGCAAAAGCCCCTCCCAAGGCCCAAAAACAAAGGATCTTGAGCGTAAGCCCCCTCTAAAAGGATGTCCCAGACAGCTCCGCTTCGGGGAGTCTTCCGTTGACACTGCTTTTTGGGACCTTACGAGCCCACAGAAGCAGCCCACCACAGGTGGGTAAATTGGTGGTCAAGCCCCTGAGAATCAGGATCTCGAGGCGTGAAGGAAAGTGAAGGCCCCGACTTGGGCGGATGTCCTAAGCCCTGTAAAACCCCGGTACAATCCCGATATGAACTGCAACGAAACCTGCGTGTAGTGTCGCCTCAACAGGGCTATCCCCACAGATACCAAGCACAAAAAGGGGCCTCTACACCTGAAACCTGAACCCCTGAGTTCCTAAAAAGTGGAAGAAGCTGTAAACCCTTCACACTCTCGTGCTGGAGGGCTGCGCTGGCTGTTTCCGCCGCGGAAAGACTTGGAGGAGAGCCTGGAGTTGGGGCCAGGCACACTCTGCAGGAGGAGGTGCCGCACAAGCACACGTTTTAGGGTTTAAAGTTGAGATTTTGGGCGTTTTGGGGTTTAATGTTGAGGTATGTTGGGGGGTAGCTCCAGGGCATTAGTCATCATGAATCAAAGAACAACACAAGAGTCGTTCGGGTTTTTAAACGATTCTCAACCGCAAGAGTTCGTCGTTTGGAGTGTGCAGGTTGGAGAGGTTGGAGGTCAGGCTGAGTTCAGGACCTCAACGATGAAATGGGAGTTTCCAAAATTACGGGTACCTTTTTGGGGATCCCCATAATAAGGACTATAGTATAATTGGGTTTATATCGGGGTCCCCTTCTTTTGGGAAACTACCAAATAGATAGGCAGCTTACACGACAGATCAATGCCAAAGTTACGGTTGATTCGGCCAGGGTTTGCAACTTCACTCGGATCTTATGTAGTAGCAGACATGGGTCGTTTACAATATTGCTCAGGGGCTTAACGAGGCAAAAAGGCTTTGCTTGCTGCAGGATGGTTCAAGGTAATCTCAGGTGGAACCACCGAAAATCCTCCCAGTCATCTCTTGTAGTTCAGGCGTGGTGAGGTCCCTGCTTAGGGCCATAAGATGCCTAGGGCCTCAGGTTGATGCACAGCAGTATGAGGCTTTCAACTGAGTTCTCCCTTCGTTTGGCAGCTTCTGCTTTCACATCTCATCTTGGGTGCTGAATAGGCGTTACCGAGGGTCGAGAGTGAAAGGTTGACTTGAGGATTTGGCTCCGCCGTCCTCACTGCCCACGGCATGGTAGCAGTCGTGTGATGTGGTAACCCCCTTGTAGCACATGCATGACCATGCAGGGCAATGGCAGAGGCCACTGCATTAATAGCCGGGGTAATGTGGCAAGATGCAACTGCATTTAAAAAAAGGAGTTGTGTAGCGCGACAACTATGTGGTTGTCACCCCTGCGATGAGATGCGTTGCCCTGACAATCTCTTGTCAATGCAGAGGTTTGTGCACGCCCTATGAGAGGCTCACCTGTGGCCAAAGTGATTTTGCGCTAGCAACACTTTCTGCCAAGCCACTGAGCACCAGTTCTTGCACCCACGCCCAGGCTGAGAGCTATTCTCCTTCAGGTTCTGGACTTCGAAACATCAACTGCTCTTCTGGCATAGTACAGGTTTACGTTCTAGGGTCGGAAGTCTGGGGTTTCGGTGCACAGTGATTACACGCAGAAAGCGCGCCTCTTCCAGCCTCAGACACGTTACCATTGGACAGGATGAATACCGATTTGATTGGACGTCACTGCGGCTCCAACTCTCAGACCCCTGAGATGTGGGTGCTCTGGCCGCCCGCTTACAACCACGGAAGAGCATTCTATGCTTATTCCCAGTGTGACGCCCAAGGATGCACATGCCTTCTGTGTCCTGCTGGGAGGAGGGCCCAAAATATGTTATGTAAAAATATATTGAGAGACCCTCATAATCCTATTTCGCAAGGGCCCGGTATCTAAGAAACGCCAATATGTGTTCAAGGTCCAGTCAGTTTAGTCTATCTACACCTGGGTGACGATACGCCTTGACCCTGCAACCGGGTATTTCCAATAGCGGGCGTCCTACCAATACTATAAACCTACATGTAGATACAGAAGATTTGACCTGAGATTTTTGAAGCTCGCGACCTTAAATTCCAACACTACGCCCAGTAAACCCATACATATAACTTATGTACAGCCCCTACGCAGGAACCCATTCCAGGGGGGTCAAACTCAACAGGTTCTACAGTGACTGCTTTCAACGTATGACACGTTTTCAGGCTCCTTCATCTGGTGCTGAAGCCACATGACGTAAGGCTGGACAAAGTAGCTCCTTGGCTTGGAGAGAGAAAAAATGGTGCTTTGTAGCAGTCAATAAGGCCTGGTCTGCATGCAGTCTTCTTTCTGGAGACTTCGATCTGTTCAGCCTAGCCCTTCATGCGGCGAACGAGATGCGAGATGCTAGAGATGGCAGTCTGCAATATCTCCAACAGAGAAATGCTGTTGCGCTGGTTGTGTCAAGCACAAGAAGATGTTAGTTAAAAGTCCTTCCCATGTGCTCCTGGATGTCCACTCTTGCATGCAAGTACCACAAGTCATGTTGCTGAGCAACGCTTGACCTCGGGTTATCCTGGTAATTTGGGCACATTCAGGCAAGGTTGACTACATGGACAGCGTTGGAGTATTGAGTCATTATCGCCGTTAACGCGGACTCTCGGCTGCAAGCATACCTCGTTGTGCTGGCTCTGTTTAAGCCCGATGCTCATTGTGGCTTGTGGGATTCAAGTCTCAAGGCTTCTGTTTTGCAGAGCTGCTTCAAAATGTCTAAATATGGCTTTGCTGGGATCGCTGTTTGAAGGGGATCTGGCCCAAGGTAGCACTGCACAGAAAAGCTCCAGACCTAGCAACCCACCTCAAGCTTGTTCCTTCTCAAGGTTTTGGAACCAAACCTTATACCCCTAGCCCCCGCGCATCCTGGCCGCTTTCCTTATTTATGCAGCTTTTGGACAATTTGCTGAAAATGCCTGATTCCCGAAACTTCCCCCCCTGCCTCCCTGCATCCAAGCCGCTCCATGAAATAGGCGGATGGCAAAAGAACAAAAGGGTAGACAATCAGAAACCTGAGCGCTCGTGCACCAGGCCGCGGGAGTTTTGGGGCTGCAGATGGAGTCTAGAGCCAAGACTTTGGAATGTTATTATCTGACGGCCAAAGTCCATCAGGAATCATCGATTTTGCGCATTCATTGGGCTTTGACGTGGACCGCAAGCCTGAAATGAAATGCTTAGGGCCTAAGCCGCAAACCTAGCTACATGGCCAGCACAATTTTGAAATGCCTCCTCAGGCGTTGTTGTCGCCAGCCCTCGCCTCCCATTATCACAGTGGAGCGCTCAAACTTTGTCATCTTTGTCGTCCAAACCCTCGCCACCCACTATCACAGTGGGAGACCCAGGCTTTGTCGTCTTCGTCGTCGAAACTGCCTCCCACTATCACAGCGGGAGGCCGCCCAGTGTACCAAAACACAATCCTGTCCGCCTAACCCCCCAAACTGATCATCAAATGAACAAGATTTCTGAGGTTAACCTTTCCAGCGGAGCCAAAAACATACACGAAAAACATCCTACAGGCAGCCACACGGACCCAATTTTCCTGGATACATCTAACTGATGAAAAATTCAAGGCTTGAGCCTTTAGATTTCGTTTTGCCGCATTCAACCCCTGTCTAATCCACAAAAACCACTACCGCCGGAATACTGAATGCGTGAGCAAGAGGCTTGGCGGGCACTGGGTTGTGACCCCAAGGGCCCTCGCCGTCTGGGATTATGTAGAAAGCCAGAAACTGAGCAACAGGGTCCTCACCACATGGTTTAGGGCTTTGGGTCTGGGCTGCGGGGCAAGGAATTCGGCCGAAGATCTAAGGGTGTTGGCTCCTAGCGGTGTTAGTAGTTGGCAATGCGTGGAAGACACAACAAGAAGAGTACTTTTCGATCATTACAAAGACATGACAATGGTGATGAACATGCTCCTACATAAGAACATGCATAACACAAACCCAAGCGAGTCCTCTGGATAATTTCAAGTACCCTGCAGCAGTCAGGTCATGAAGGCACGACCAGTTTTGTGTCCTGTTACATTTGGTGTTCCGGTCGGCCAACTCATGCGTGACTTGCTTTTCTACTTGGTGCTGTTCTGGGGGCCCACTGGTGACAGCCTTTGGGCTCATGTGCCACTATCTTGTTAAATCATGTGTGACTTCGCAGCATCTCTTTTTGCAACAACATGCGCTTGATTTGGTTGTACTGTCTAAGTCTCATCTTTCAAGCTTAAGGTCTTAGGCTCTCATCTTAGAGGTCAGTACGGGGTTGTCCACAGCTCTGCCCCTGATGTTGGGGTCTCCAAGGGTCAGGAAACCCTTTTGTGGGGTCTCTATGTTTTGGATTGCTGTATCTTGGGGACACAGGGGCGGGCACGGCGAGCCCCGTTTCGGACATGCCCACTCTGAACCCCCACCCCTTACTCCAGACCTCAAGCCCTGGAATTTCGTGGTTCGTCCCACCAGGCTCCTGCAACAGGTACTGCGGGTACGAGATCCTCCCCAGAATGCGGAAGATATGCGTGCGAAAGATGTATTTCACGATGGGATCCTCGCCTTAAAAGGACGAGGGCTGGAGAGCGGGGGCTTTTGGGCTGCAATCAGAGTTTACAGTTTGAATTAGATTTAGGGGGGCTTAAGGATTGCTGGCTTAGCTTCAGGGTTAGCGAATGAAGCTTGCGGGATTGCAGTTACGGGGCTGACAGGATGATCCGTGGCCTCCATTGCGACATTATCGATAACTTCCCATGCCCACCTGTATTTCGCTGGTACTGCCGTGAGCCTTTTGGAAACTAGCATTAAGCTCAATGTCTCCGGTTTACATTCCAGGTGTAACTGGAAGTGCCTACATGCTCGTGGAGGTATTGCTAGATGCAGAATGTACGGTGAAGCACTAGGGCACTAGGGATACCAACATCCTGCCGAAGAGGAGCCATTTGTAAAAGGACTAATGATAAGCACCCCCCCACTTTTGACCACCCAAATCAGAAACCCTGGTGCCCCACGACTTGCAGGGTTTGAGCCCCTTGCAAAATCACTGTTTATGATTCGATCGATCTCCGTGTTGGCAACCTACCTGAAAGTTACCGTTGAACCTGCGTAACAGCATGAGACAAAAAGCCTGAGGATTGCCGCACTTTTCTCCCCAATACCCCAGACACTGCATCCTAGCCTCCCACAGCAGACCGCTCTGCTACAGCTTCCTCCTTCCGCTTGCTCTTATGCGGGCAACCTTCACCGCCGACTCTCCCACCGTACCATCCACCACCACTACCACTACCACTACCACCACCACCACCACCACCACCACCACCACCACCACCACCACCACCACCACCACCCGACTCCACCGCAAACACAGCACTCCACCACCACCCCACCACTGACAGCAACGAAGCCGCTGCTACCTACTGCATGCCTGCACGAGGACCTTTTCTGAATAATCGCTCTTCTTCCTCCTTCTGCTGCCTGCTGCTTGCAGCTGCTAATCACTCCACGATGTACCACTGCTGCAGCTACTCCCTAATAACCTTCTCACCATCACCATTCACCTAGCTACCCACCTGCCTTCGACACACAAAGCCATGCCATGCCAAGCCCCAGGCCCACCCCGCATCCCATCAAAATTAGCACGAGGATGGGGATCAAACCTCCGTTGTGAAACCTGAGCTCCGGGGCCGTCAAGTTTGCTTTCAGGTCTTGCACTAGGCAGTCCAAACACTCCTGCGCCAAAGACACAAGGACAGCCGACCCAGCTTTGTGGGAAAGCGCACTTGGCGTAAATTTCTTGACAAGCGTAGCTGTGAATCCCCCAGCAAGGCATTGAGCAGCTGTAGGTGAGAGGTTTGAAAAGCTATCAGGCGCTGGCCACTGAAGGAACGATCTGCTGTCGGGGCGCTGCGCTGGGGAAGGGGGGGACTTCTGTTCGGGGCATGTAGGCTTGCAGGCACTCACCAGTCCTCTTCAACAGTTTTTCCAAACAGGTAGGAACCAGTGACTACATGGACTCAACAATGTTTGGAATCCAACACGTCAGGCCCCTGCTTCAATCTTTCTCCTTGTGATGCAGCGGATCTGCTGATAAACCCTGACCTTCAGTTCATAGGTCATCGTAGCTTTGTAGGAACACTAACACACGATTGGGCTGACCCCTAACCATGCACCGACTGGCATCATAAAGCCTGCAGTCATAAATGCCCCTGCCTGCCCTGCATATATATGTATATATACACCTATACATGAGAATTTCTGACAATAAAGCATAAGCCCTTTACACTCCCCAAGTGGACCCCAAAGTCTTCTTACAAATTCCCTACACCCTCATAGGGTCACTGAGGTATCCCTGTTTGAGAATCACCTTTAGGATGCTGAAGCATTCCACCTGGACCTGAAAGCAGGAGCTAAGGCCCCGGCATCCAGTAAACTTTTCCATGCCTGGCTTGGTCTCACCCAGATTATGGAAAAAACAAACAGAAAAGGACATGAAAAATATATTGGAAACCGAGGCTGGGTTATGGGGATATGTTGGGTTTAAGGCTTTGAAGCGTACTGCCACATGAAGATCTGATTATCATTAGATACTGCGAACATGACTGTTACCATGATCTTGACGGCCTTACTAGGTTGACTGTTCTTACTCTGCTCTTTGCTTGCCTGTTTAACTGCTGCTGGAAACATAACTTGTCGTCAAATCTACTCTAGGTCTGAGAGGAATAGTCCTGCATGACACTAGCTTTACTCCCTGGGATGCCAGGTAAATCGGATATGTACAAGGCTCATGCAAAACCCTTCCGCAGCAAAACATGTTTAAGCAGGACCCAGATGCTTCAGACCATCCTGAATTCCAGGCTCTATGAAGGACCAAGTCAGGACCAACACGGCCCACAAGAGATATCCTCGGTTTGTGGAGATCAGAAAGGCGTGGGGATTTGAAAAAATAAAGGCCCAAATCTGCGTGGAAAAATAAGTCAACATTTGAGTGGCTCTCTTCTTTTGGTCGCCACAGGTCTGTCCGAGTCTAAGGGCTGATCAGTTCTTAGTGGATCTGCTAGCGTCTCTGTCGCCGATAACTGCCAAGCATTTGAGTCCACAAATTTACGGAAAGAAGCACTAAACATCCTATGCGTGCACCAATGAATTGCCTTGGTATAAACATCACAGTTTGGGGGCTCGACCAGTCAGAGCTTGATTACAACGTGTTGAACAAAGACCATGAGCTTGACAACTCCATGTTCAAAGAACCCGAGATGATCAACAAGCCGGAACCCCGAGTTCTCACGCAAGTAAACATGGGCCGTTCAATTCCAAAACCAGAGACCCTAAGAACATAATGCAGCAAAGCCTCCAACAATGCAACCATACCGCAATATGAGAGGCGCTCGCTCACCGGATACCACCAGGTCTACAGTTTCGTCCGAAGGCGGGCCTCCTGGGGTTATGCTGTCGGAGCTTCTAAGAATCAGAGGCCCCCGGTGTACACCATGATGAAAGTTACCGTGTCACTCTACGGAGATTGGCATGTTTCTAAAGTTGGGGCGGCGCTGTTTACGCGTTTTGCATGGGCAGCAACGAACATATCTGCCACGGCGAATCCGCAGGTCTCCGTTGTTGAGACCCCTCGCTTTACAGGGAACGTGCATGTTCTCGTATGCGCAAGTTTTGACAACTGTAACTTCACACCTCAGAAGTAAGAGTTCAACCCGCTACTGCATGGCCTGAGTGGCTGGTTGGATGCAGCAGCTGCAATGGATGGACTCCCATCCCACCCTCAACTCCAACACAAACTTGACTTAGCCCAGATCTTTCAAACCATTTCCTGCAAACCTCAGGAGCCCATTGCACACCGAAAACTTGCTGTAGTATTCCGTGACTCCTACGTTTTGTCCATTCAGCGTCCTGTGTCTTTGTCCTCCAAGCAGAGGAGAATGAACATTCGTGCAGCCACAATGCCAGAGAGAAACACATGGAAGTAGCCTATCGGTGTAGCCTGCAGGTGTCGCATCTCGGCTCCAATGGCAGTAAACAAAGGCCCACACAGTTCCATGCTTTCTGGAAAATACTGAACTCTTTGCTGTCAGGATTTGCAAAGCGCTTTATGACTTTGAGACGCTTCCATTCCAGACCTAGACTGTGAAGCCCGACGAGCAAGGACTTCCTTAGGGTGCCCTTTGCACTGGGCGACATTTGTTATCACGCTCTGCAGTACCACAAGAAGCTTCTCTGCTGTTGTACCAGCCCATGCGTCAAGAGTGGAAAGAATCTTGAAAGAGTATGCCTCTGTGAGTGGCGTGCTTTGCATAGTGGCTGTCGCGGGGAGTAGTACCAGTGGGTTTTTCCACTGCTGCCGGACCATTAGCAATTAGCATGACTGATGACTGTGATGGAGTTTTCTGGCTACAAGTGATCGCTTGGATACTCTTGCTGCGCCATTTGTCCGAACTCGGCCTGGACAAGGGCTGCCAAGACCAGCCGCCTGTAATCCTCGCAGGCTGTTCTCAAGATGATGGAGCCTTTCGGGGATTTCAGGGACTTGTAGTACGTCAGCTAATTTTGGGGTGAAAAAAGGGAACACCAAATCTAAAGACCCATCTGGGAGGATCACCCCGGCATGGACTAGGCTGCTAGGTGTTGCAACCATGGCATGTAGCCCACAAGTATCACATTAACGCGTTTTCCTCAGCAATCTGCTTGACCGGGTTATACGTGCAACCACAACTTGGCTAAGATGGCCCTGAACATGTCGGGGGCAATACTACGTGAATTACGTGCTACGGCAGTTTGAGTCAGAAGCCAACTCTGACTGCACGCAGAATATAAATTTGCTGGGGCTCCCCTTATGAGGCCTTTATTCCCGCGAACTTCATCCCTAAATCCTCATATCTGATCCAGAATAGCCAAAATGCCGTTGAAGCCCCTGTCAAGCCCCATGCACAAGAATCCCCCTATAACCCCTACGCAGAACACCTAAACCCTCTACTAGCCGCGCCGCTACGCGTTTCTCCTCATGATCCCTACGTGTCTGCCCTGGCTTGGAGAAACTTCCACTATACCTCCCACAAGCTCACAAGGCAGCTGGGATGCGGCTGCAGCAGTCGCGTGGACATTGCCAAAAGCCTCGGCATCCTTTCCACCGGTGGCTTCACTGGGATAGATGGCGAGAGGAAGCCTTGCTCTTCATTGCTGCATTTAGGAGGATTGGGGGGGTAAGAGTGGAGGTTACGGGGTTTAAGGGGTTCAAGGGTTTACAGGGGTCCAAAATTTAGGGTTTGGGCATAGGCAAGAGGGCGATGCCCTTCAGTCGACTGTCGACTGAGAGCAGACGATCCGAAGACAAATCGATTCTCTATGGATCCATAGGCAGATACAGCATCATCGCTTGTTTCGAGTGCCTTTATGAGGATGAGGCTTTCTGGTCTTCTAAGGAGTTGGATCTGGTTGATCTAGATGTCTTTGCAGGACCTCTGGTGACTTGTAGAGATTGAGGAGGCTCCTGGAGAGAGGGATCCTTTTTCAAGCACTACATACAGTCAACACCAAAACACTCACCCAAGCTACCGGCGGAGATTTGGAGCTTGTCATCTAAGAGTTTACTGAAATGAGGGGCTTTCATGTGAGGCGACAATCTACCAGCCAGCCCCAGATCTGGGAAATCAAAAACACGATGGAAAGTGTGAGGGTGGGTTGTAAAGCCCAATGAAACGGCGCACAATAAGGGGTGTACATCACTTCTGAATCCTTCGAACCCAAAGGCCTCCCTTTAACCGCAGAATGCAAGCCAGTCAGGATTGGGTCTGAGTATCACTCTCCTTACGACCAACTCCAGCCGTGAATATGTAGAACAATCCAAGTACGTATATCCCCGAATAATGACCTAGCAGCAGCGAGCAGAGCCAACAGCCTTCACGGGGCCGAAGCTTTTGAGTTCCAGCGGGCTTGTAATTGATTTTTTGGGGGAAAACGGTCTGCCAAGCTTTCGCGGGCCTGTTGGATGGATCCAGCCCAAATGCGCCGGGGTTGGGGAGTTGGAGGGTAGAAGACACACCTCCGCCTTCGCTCCTACCCCCAATAATGGAGAATCAAATGGAAACGAAAATGGAAAATGATATGGAAACTGGGATTCTAGGGTAGTTTATAGGGCTTAGGGTTTAATGCTTCCTTCCTCCCTTCCTTCTTTCCTTCCCTCCGGAAACGTCCCACGCGCACACACAGCGCACATGCCCAGGGGCAAATAAATCTTGGACTTCCACGCCACCAGTCCATGATCATCTGTATATATGTAGATATACTCAGATATATATATATATATGTGTGTGTGTATTATGATATTAGATGTATACACCCTTGTATATATACAAAATATCATGTAATATATATATATATATGGGCTGGAAAATGGCAGGGCCCCTTTGTGCAAGCACCAAGGTCGTAGCTCTAGCTTTGCTACGCGCTGGGGGCCCACCTACTGGGCTTTGATGTATTCTGGCGCATTGCCAACCGTTGAAGGACCTTTCCTGAAGTTTTTTGCAGGTTGTAAATGTGTTGAGGGTTTCTGCATGCATCTTGCGACGATGGCTCTTGATGTGTTGTCAATGAGTTTGGAAGCTTCATGCGGATTTGCACAAGGCTTGCTCAAGGTTGCTCTGGTCTCACGGAAGCTGTGCCTTTTTCTTGTCCTGGTGGTCAGTGGACATCCCAAAAGCAATGTCTACTTCTGGCATTGCTCTGGAGAAGGTTTCTCAAATTTGCGTCGTGACAGAAGGGCAAGCTGGTTTTCCGGCGCAGCAAGCAGGCGCGAACGGCGCAAAGTAAAACAAACTATGGATATTAGCTTCGGTTGGCCTTGATCATAATTTCTTGTATGAATGTAAAGGCCCGAGTCTTGCGCTTGCTCAAGCAACGGTCCTCCGTTGCGTTACCCGGCCAAGGCGTGAGTTCATGGTGAAGATAGGTGATGGGCAAAGGGTCTTGGAGGTTTGGGCCAGGAGGGTTAGGGGGGTTCGGGTTGGTAGGTTGTTGGGATTCAAAGTTTAGCCAATTCCAGGGCTCCAAGGCATACGGTCCATGCATCCCCACATCCAAGGAAAGCAGATCTCCTAAAAGGGATCTGGGAACTGAAAGCCTAAGTATCCTCTGACATCAAAGCCGGCCTAGCAGACAGAGCATACAAGTCCGCAGCGATGTTTTCTGGAATACGCGCGATAATGGTCGCACACAGAGCCAGTACCTCAGGTGGTCCGAGCTTGGCATCTCTGAGACTAGTTCTTGGGTCAAGCTTGCAAACTCTGGGCACCCCGGATTTAGGGTATTGTGAACATATTCTCCAGTACGTAACGGGCACATCAAAAGGTAGTTAGACGTTAACAGACCCCATGCAAAACCATCTTTTTGAAGAGAAGGAAAAAAGTTTCTAAGTCTATGGTTTTGGATACACTGACAATAAGGATGTCCTGGAACCCTGAACAGCATGTCGTGTCCCACGTGAGCAACAATTTACTCAACAAACGTACCCTTAACAGTAGTAGACCCGTAAGCGTGACGACAACTGCAAGGACCCTGCATATGACGGTGACAATAGCAAGAGAAACTAAAAGGCAAAATCTGCTGATTTGTAGCTGGAGTCTGAACCTTCAGCCCTCCCAAACCTCCCAAAGCTGAATTTATTGATCCCAAACCGCAAGCCCCATACCCTCAACGAAAAAGAACTTCACACAAATGAAGTTATCTACTTCAAGAATGCCATGATTTTGTGTTTGAGATGTAGGCACCAAGAGGACATTAGACGATGTGCATGAAAGAGTTACATGGCAATAGTACGGAGATTATGAAGGTCCCATTTGAGGATGATTTGGAAAATTCCGAACCGGACAAATCTTAAGTTGCATCATGGCAACGAAAGGTTATTTGGGAATAAGGTTGCCTACCTCATTCACCTCGGCCAGTACAGAGCACTACAGCCTTACTGACCTCCCGTTTGGTTTTAGGGTGTAGGCCTTTGTAAGCCCTCGGACTTTTACATCAGCCAGCACAACCAACTCGGGTCCTTGCAGAAGATTTTCAGATCTGTGGTAGGAAAATACGTATGGAGTACAACACCTGATGGGTAAGTACAGTAGCAGTGTTCACGAGCAAGTGTGGGTGATGATGAAGGCAACGCCGATTACAATTAACATGTAACTTCCTGTAGGTTGCATATTCCCTACAGTATTCAAGGCCAAAGGAATATTGACAGTCGACAAAGCTCGGTCATGCTGGGCTCCGGGCACAAGCAAACACGATAGGAACCATGAGACACCTGGCCAGGAAATTCAATCTGTCAGGCGCACTCAGGGCACCCCAAAAGCCCAAAAGCCCAAATCTAAGCTGCAAAGCAGGGTGGTTGAGCTTGGCATGTGGGATCAAGAGCCTAGGCAGAACTACTGAAAGCAAGCGCCAAAGCACTCATGCGCACAAGGCAGCCCAAGTCCAAGAGTTGGGACCCATGAGTTGGAGTACATACACACGTAAGGATCACGACGCCCAAAATATGTGGCAATCAGATATGAACAACAGCACCAAATAACACGGAGGTGAACCGCGGTTGTCCCTGCGCAAACAGCCCACAAACTTTGTGCCAGGCCGCCGTTGTACATGTACGAGGCGCATCTGGGATACAAGCGTCCGAGCTAACTTGTTCAACAACCAGTGACAGAAAGTAACATAGCATTCAGCCTATGCGGGGCCTTTTCACGGGTTACTAGGTCTTGTTTCGGGGTGTAAATCGAACAAAGTGAAGACATCGTATTGCGCAGGAAGCGGTGGTGCTTTGTAAAACCCCATCTACTCAGTTTTTGAGCAGCCTTCCAAACAAGCAGCTCCAGTTACCTACTGGAGAAGCTCGCAGAGATCTATTGAACACAATTCTTCTCTAGAGCACAAAACTGAAAACACTCCATAAAAGCTCTGGTTACCTAGGAGCCCTGTCGAAATTTCATATACACGACATGCATCACAAGTCTTGCAACCGCGGAATGAACGGGTTGGCCTTGGGCGGGGGAGGCTTGAAGTTTGATCCACGGCATTGCACTTTGCTTCGTTGGAAACTCCTGCTTGAAGCTCAATCCACCTATTTTTGCTGTCTACTGCTTCTCGAGCGCACTATGCTGTAGGACGCCTAAACAAGCGCTGCAAGGGCAATGAAAGTGTGTGAGCCGCGGCGCATGCACAGCAACCTGCTGGCCGAGTTGCTCGTCATCGTAGCAAATGGGCACGATGGACCTTCATTCATGCTTCGTATGCTGCCTTCTTGTTCCTATCATCAGGAAAGCTTCTACATTGCATTTGGTTCATGACACATTATCATGACTGCGCTGCCCACGCTTCCTCTTCGGAGGCTAGTGCTGCAGAGCAGCTAGCATAGTTTTGAACGATGTCCCTGCAGAACGTACAATGCACTTACTTAGAGCGAGACATGCTCTTGAGGGGAGACACGTCTTGCCGCCCGCGCAGTGTCTCCACGTGAGAATTACGTATCTATTCACATGTAAACCTACATACATATATTGCATTATTTCGACGCACTTCCGCGTGAAAAATGTCATAGAGTAGAAGGAGGGCTGTGAATTCTGCGTGTGCCTCGTGCAGCTTCTTCTTACGCATAGGAGTTTTACTCGAGACCACCCATGACACTCAACGATTGTCACGCGAAATTAAGCTAGGCATTACGATGCTACTAGACCCATACTCACAGCACACACAGGATAGTTACAATGATGGCAGAATTCATTTTGGGAGCTCCAACAAATACATAGTCCGTGGAGTCAAACGCATTCCCTGAATACCAGCACCGAAACCACAACCCTACACCCCGAACCCGCAGCCCAAGCCATACTGCAGCGACCCCTAGGCCAGAACCCTACACCCCCCAACCCTAAACACTAAACCCTAAATAGCAGTTTTCATTTTCTTTTCCATTATCCAAATATAACCCCCATATAACCTTAATTCCATTTTGCTGGAGTTCAAGGGGCTGAAGCAGCAGGGCATTCAGTGGCAGGCAGCACCACTCGAAAACGCTCCTGTCAGAGCGATCCAGGACGCACCTTCCACATAGAACCACAGCTCAGGGCTTGGGTTCAGGGTTTTGAGTGTCCAAATCATTTCACTTTTGGGCTCAGGGTGTAGCTTGTTTGAACTTGGTGTATAGGTTATACGGTTTTTTGTGGAGGCTCGAAGTTGGGGATTGCCTACCTAGCTCTGGTTTTGGGCACCCTGAGCCCTAGACCTTCTGCCAGCCAAGGCACATGAGTAAGGTTGCAAAGTGAAGCGGGTAGATGGTCACCTCCAGTTCAGGCACGTGACGCAACTTATGTAGAATCCTTCTTTACAAGGAGTGACACAAAGGGACCAGAGTGCAAGAGTCCCGGAGGCACTTGAAAGCGAGAATGCCAATCAAGGACATAATAACATAGAAGCCAACAAAACCCCAAGATCTTGTCACTTGAGCCCAGCTGTGCTTCCAACATTTCCGAGGAACTTCTGATGAAGCAGGTGAAACACAGAATGTTTGCATGGTGCCAACCAACATGCCGAAAGCCTGACCTGTCAGACTCAAACTGACACCGCCAAGTGGAAACTTCACGCCCTACAACCTACAGCCCATCCCTACAAAGGCTTCCTGAACGCGAGGCAAGCAGCGAGTCGCTTCTGGAGATATTCCATCCTGATTTTACGAAGGTCTCAGAACCATACAGCGAGTCAAGCTTTTCGTCAAAGTAGAAAAAGAATTCGCCAGCATACTTTGCAATTGCTGCCTGCGCCCGCCCTGTAACTACATCCACGCCTATGATCAGCACTCTACAGCAGGCCTCTCCTTTGGCAAACGCGTCAAACTGGACTCTGAGTGCACGCAATATACATCCGCTCCTTGAATCCATTACTCAAAAAAGGGCTACAAGGGCTGCGAGCCAGGTGTCAGAGACGGAGAACTCCGCCCAGGGGGCTTCGAGAGCTCCTTGGCAGGGATCGGGAGCGGCTTCGGATGAGCAACTAGGAGGCTATCAAAATGATCCCCAAGATCCCCTGAAAACCTTGATTCGGGGACAGGGACTCAAAGCTGTGGGGACTTGTCCTTGCCCGCCCTCTCCCAGCCTATCTTGGGGTTCAGGGACCCCTACGGTCAAAATCCTCCAGCTGAGAACTTGGGGTGCAAACTGCAAGAAACCCCATGGCAGACTTCAGGAGATTTACTGCTTAAGGGGGACTAAAGGGATGGCTTAGGATTTCCGAGCCCCAGTCTTTTAGAAAAGCTACCCAACCTGTGAATTGCTATACTAAAGGTACGCTCCAGGAGCACGAAATATTTTCGGAGTCTTCAACTTCCTTCAACCTCGAAGCCGACACGTCCCCGTAACCGTTCTCAGCCAGGCAGCGCAGTAGCTCAAGATGAAGCCCCCAAGTATGAAGAAGAACTGCGTCCAAAGGCCGCCGAACTCAAAGTACCTCAGCCGGGTGAGGGCAGCCATCTCTGGGGCTTGAAAGGTCTACTACTACTACTACTACTACTATTACTGCTGCTGCTACTACTATTACT
>CAJNIZ010043090.1:33065-58780 GCA_905231905.1 Symbiodinium pilosum
CTACTACTACTACTACTACTTTTCTTTTTCCCGTGGTCAGGGCCTTACCAACTTAGCAGTTGTTGCTTCTTCCCAATTGTTTCCACCTTAACCCGCTGGCAAATACTGACACCCGCGCCAATCTAAACATGCAGTTCGGGGGGAACCTCCGCAGACGCAACTGTGTGTCGAACTCCATCGAGCTGATGTTCAAGCACTGTTTCCCACACTAGCTGCCTCAAAAGATAGGAAGCAATGACCAGTAGCTGCGGAAGAAGTTATCGACTAAGCACCCCGAAGAAGGAGGGTAATCTTCTCCCAGTCCAAGTCACACAACTCCTGTGGACTGGTAATAATGGAAAATCACCTTGGCTGAGCAGTCAAAAATCATGCAAAAAAATCCAATCCACTCAATGTGTTGCAGCGCCCTTCGTTCCTCGTCTAGGCCTGCACTCTAAACTCCAAGCCTTTCATTTCAAACATGCTGCCTTAATCGCACACATCGAGGTCTACTCACCTGCTGTCACACCATAAATGCTATACGAGTGGGGGGAGGCTTTTGTTACTCCGAGAAAACTTACCAGAAACCATCACGTATCAACATCAAAGGCGCCTTCAAAGCTCCAAGGATCCCCAGTTGATGCTCGCTATAGGTCCGAGGTGGTCTGGGTACAGGGCCCCCCTTTTCTGGAAGCGTTTCAGCGTTCGAAGCAACATCCAAAATCTTTTGATTTCCGACTTCCAAGAGTCAATGTGCGCCGAGGCGATCCAGCGTGGCGCGTCCAGGCCATCCAAACGCGGGCGGGGCATCGTGTGAGGCGCCCTATGCAACGAGGCCACTTTGGGCCCAAAGCAGATAAGAATGATGCAGAACCCTTAGGAAAGCATTTGCCCTGATTCAGTCTTCTGGGCACCATAGGTCTAGGCTTTCAGGATGTTTCAGGCCTAGAGCTCGGAGTGTGGGAATCGTTTAAGCACTCGTGGAGTTGTTCAGCAAGCTCTTGGCAGCCACTTCATGGATGGCAAGTAGGGTATGACAAGTAGGGTATGGCGCCGTGAGCCCAGGTTGGAGACAAGCTAAGCTACGACATCACGTTCAACTAAAACAATCTACTGCACCCTGCGTCTTGATAGGTCGGCATTGTAAGCCCAAATCTCCAGAAAGGCCGCATCTTGCAAGCTTCGACATGGCTCAATGTCGGGGGCGGCAGGGGGTCGAATGGGGGAGGATTTGGGCTGATAGGACTTGAGGGGTTGGGGTGTCCAAGCAATTCAGGGTTTAGAGTGTCCGGGAACGTCTGCAGGCCAAACCAAGTCTGCCACATGGTATCAAGCATGCCTTATACGTACATAGCTAACTGACTACAACATCGAGATGTGCGGAGGCAGAGTACATGACCATGCCACTCTGAAAACTGTCCCCTACTGCAACAGAAGAATGACAGATGTACGAGCATGTATGCGCTGATAAGTTTGAAACCTTCACTGAAATCACTTCCCTTTGAAGACGAAATCGCAACCAATGCAGTCCTAAACCCTCGACATGTCTACCAAGGAAAACATCATATAGGGCAACGTTTATAAGGGTCATTGCCAGAACCTGCCCATGATCGTGAAAGAAATAGAACGCAAACACCTAAAACAAATCCCTAGACCCTTCAACTCAACCCTTAAGCCTGACTCTGTACGCTGAATGCGGGATGCCAAATCTTGTATATTCTAGTAGAATATATACTGCATTGTAATGTTTTACAGTAGAATCTACTATACTACATATTAGTATCGTATATTAAGCTCCAAACAAGACACTGGCCCCGTGGTAGCCCTTCACACTGACCCTCAGAAACCCCGTTCAAGGCGCCTGTCCAGGCAGTGTGCGAAGTTCTTCCAAAGGCCTGAGACTCCATTACAAAACAAGGGGTTGACTTCCTTCTCACAGGGTGTGGGGCTTCGGGTCTACAAAACCCTAAACCCTAAACCCTGAACCATTCAGGCTTTATGAGCTTCAAAACTCGCCCTAAACGCCTAAACCCTGAACCCTAAACCCGGGGATCCTTGGATTTCTCAATGCCCCTAGCTACGTCTGAGAGCCTTGATCCAAAGAAGGCCCGTCGCCAGCTTAGCAGCTTGTGCTTTTGGGGACAATGGAGCTACGATGTATGAGGACAACGACCAATGAACATGTATGGTGCATATAGCATATTATAATATATTACAATAATATATCATATATTATATTAGAAGATACTATGTTATTACAATATATTAGAATATAATATGGGTGGTTGTCAAAATTATGGTCCCTTTTTGGGTACCCTAAATATTAGGTGCCGCAAATTAATAGGGATCCGAAAAGGGACCATAATTTTGACAACCACCCATATAGTCATATAGTATTAGGTCTGTATGTACCCCCTGACGTGACCAGGGAAGGCCTACGATTCCACGTGTAGCCTCTGTACAGCCCTTCACCCCCCCATCTCCCCAACATGAGCAGCAGACACTGGAGATGCCAAAGAGGACTTCGAGCGCCCTCCTAGAGCATCCTCCATGCCGGTAGCAAGAGCTAGATCTACGGCTTAAGCCTTTGAAGTTGTGGATCTAGAGATCAGTGTTCCTGGAATTAGGCTGGGAGGGATTTGAGCTTAGGCGTGAGGGATGCTTGGGACATGGTCTTGCTGGCTGCTCAAGCTCGCTCAATCGCAAATTTGCTCGACTTGATCGGACACTTTGTAACTCAGAGGACTCCGTCATGGCGCCTCGTTCAATAGGGAAGGCTGCGAGTCAGATACCTGCAAAGTTGCAAAACGAACAGGAGGACATGAGGACATGGGAATCGGGTACTGCGTGGAGTTTCAAGGACTATTGTGAAATTGCATCGTTTAAGTGCTTGTGGTGAGGCGGGTATCAAACATCAAACACAAGCAGCTAGGTGTCCCTAGACCTAGTCCTGGCACATGACAGGGTAGCTTGCTAGTTCTACTCCTCCTGAGGAGCACTTTGTCCCAGGCTACGTGTAAACCAACCCAAATTGTCATGCGCGTATCCAAGGGAGGATAGTGTTGATAGTACTAGCACCTGCTCTAACATCGTGGCAGACACTTTGCAAATCTTTGCAATATTGGTAGGGCGGAACAAGGATTCGTAGCGGCGGGAATAGCAGTAGTTGCTGGCAGCAAGGAAAGTAGCAGCATGAGCATCAGAAGAAGAAGCAGCAGTACCTTAGCACAGAAGAACCAATAGTGGTGGTAGTAGTATATGCACTAGTGCTGATCCTCGTAAGACTGCAATCTCACTTATATCAGTGCTCATAGTACTAGCCGCCTCCCCAACGTCCTCCTAGCGGTACTGATCTTCGTTGAAGGAACTGCACCAGCAGCGCTACTGTACGAGAGAGATCATAAGGCAAAAATGGAACGTGATACTCATCAGCATCACAATGAAGGAGCAATAGCGACCCCATGTCATGGTGATATATAACGAGACTGAGATCATAGCTCGCCGGAAGGCTGAAAAATCTAAGTACAGAATTACGACGACTACGCTGCCATTCCCAATGCTATGTTCATCATCCTGGTACATTGAATACTCTAAATATTCAACAGGATTGCGGAATACTGCCTTCCCTCTTCAAACAGACATCCATCAACTCCCCAAACGCTGAACCCATTCAGATTCCAATGTCAAACTCACAAATCCGAGCCCAAACTCACCCTTCCAAACTCTGCCGGCCTTCTTCGCCTTCGCTCGGCTGAGCAGCAAGTTGCAACTGTCGGTCCTGGCTAGGTAGGATTTCAACAGCCTGTAAGCGTAGTCCCTGGGACATCAAACCATGCCCTCCCCCGCTTGATAGTCAGGTCCGTACAGTAACCCCCTCTCAAACCCTTGTCATTCTCAGCCCTTCCTCCACCATGAAGTATCTTCCCTATGTGGCTATAGGAGCTTCACTTGGCAAGGTTCCAGGGCTTTGGGATCAGGATGGCAGGCTCAAGGCTTTCGCTTTTGGTGCGTGAATGTGATGTTCAAAGCAAATTGGGCCGTGTATCTGATCCGTAGCGCTGGCAAGCAACAGGAAATGGATTCCAGGCAAAACTCTGCGAATTGGTACGAGAAGGATTGTGGGGACTGCGATGGGCATCTCCCTCATTTGTGCTGAGTACTACTAGGTGCAAACCATGATGCTCAATCGACGGGCAGATAAAGCTGTCAGCCTCGAATCTCATATAACTCAACAGACCAAGCCCCCATAAAGACTCCCAAGACCCTGAGCCACCTAAACCCTCCACCCTCCAAATCAACAGAGTGTGCCAAGCCGCTTGCCCAGCAGGTAGGCTACCAGGCTCTCCACATGAGCGGATCGAAGCTTCTTTGCCTTGAGGCCTCAGTGGCAGGACATCCAGAACCTTACGGGTGCTTAGCGTTTAGGCCTTTCTTAGAATGGAGTTGGTGGGTTTCCAAACTCCCTTCTTTTGAAGTGGCCACTTTTGCCTTTCCGAGTTCTGGCCAAGAACGGTCCAGCTGTGCCACTGCTGACCATGATTCTTGCTTTGGAAACTATAGCCACAAATTTCACAATGAACCCAGGAGACACGTTGCCAAGGTTCGCGGTTCAATTACCTCTTGTTTGAGGACAGAACTCTGAGCACTCCTGTGCCTGCGAGCCCCAGTGAGTACTGCCAGCACAACCGTCAAGGTTCAAGGAAGGCTGATGAAGTCTTCCCGCCTTAACTCCAGCCTGTGAGCGGTCAAGAGGGCATGGAACCTAAGAGGAAGGCCCAAGCGGGAAAGAAAGAGAGGAGGGAGGAGCCGCGGCTCAGGAGGACCTGCAGCCTGAAAAGAGCCCCCCCAGCCTGAGAGGACGACCAAAGAAGGGAAGGAGAGGAGAGAAGACCGTTATATATGAGGGGTCATATATGAGGGGTCATACACGATGAGGTTTACCAGCCACAGCAAGTACTTAGTTGTTGTTGGGGGCTACCTTGCCACATGTAACGACTCAGGGTCGGCTTGTGTTTTGTGCGTTTTCAATTTGCTGTGTGAAGGACTTGGGAGTTAGCTGTTCAGAGGTCTTGGAAGGTTCACAGAATTTGCGAACGACGTTGAGGGCTGGGCCCTTCAGGAAGTCGGGCGTCGCTTGCCCTGTGCATGCAGCTGGGTACAGGGTTTCCAGAAATCCAAACTCTTGATCTCCAACTTCAGGTCAAGTTGCTGGGAACAGCTTGATTCATGGAGGGGTTTCAGGTGGCGTCAGAGTTATGTTCATGAAGAAGGTTTACTTCAAAACGACGTAGAGCATCCACTGCCCAACGGCCACCACAGAGCCACGACGTGGCCAACCCTTCTTCAAATCTTCTCTCAAGTCCAGCCTCGCCTACGCACGAAGCGCAACACCATTTGCTCTAGACGCAACAATCTCTATTGCAGCCCTAAACACTTCTCCTAAACCCTTACTCAAGCGCCAGACAACCTGCCTTCGTACTTGTCTTGCAGACTGACAGCTGCGAACAGTGAGCCTAGGCCTCGGAGAAGATTGCTGGTGCTTTGGGGGCCGTCACGGAGCGAAAACATTTTGTTACAGTTCCTACATTTGAGGATTTTGCGGGCAAATACAGGTGTCAATACAGGGAACGCGTTGGAACAGGCAGGCTATAGGGATGCCCTCCCTCGCTCTTCCGTAAGCACCAGCCAGGAAGGGTGACAGGCTTGCAGGTGCTGGTCACTACACATACGCGTACTTCATTTCACATGCGGACGCCGGAGCGCGTGCTCCAACAACGTCTAGGGCTACGGCTGTGGCTGCTGCTCCTGCTCCTGCTCCTCCTCCTCTTCCTGCTGCTCCTGCTGCTGCTGCTGCTGCTCGTGCTGCTCCTCCTCCTCCCCCCTCCTCCTCCTGCTGCTCCTGCCCATGCTGCTCCTGCTGCTCATGCTGCCGGTCCTCCTCCTGCTGCTGCTCCTGCTCCTGCCCATGCTCCTCCTCCTCCTCATCCTCCTGCTGCTGCCGCCGCTGCTGCTGCTCATCTGCTACCAGCTACCAACCCCTGTTGCTTCAACTAACATTCTCTCACGACTACCACCACCCTATTACCACTGTATTTTCCCGAGTATTTCCGAGGCCTGCACTCAGAAGCTCCGAGCCAGTGGACGGCGTACATCGCAGCGGAGTTACCGTGTCCCTTAGCAAGCATTCTAAGCAGCACTTCCCAGCGAGCAGCTCAACGGAGGCACAAATCAGGCTACGAAACACTGGTCGCTTCACACAACCCCCACGTGATGTGAAGGATCCCTGCATAGCACCTGTGTAGAGCCTGCGCTGTTGCCCTTCCAAGGCTTTGGCAGAGGGTACTGGACACCATCGGCCTGCGGGCACAGGCGGACAAGCTATACAACTGCTTTCTGCAAGGAGTGCATCGGGATGGTGAAGGAAAGACATACGGGAACTCTGAAGATGCGGACGGAGTAGACACCAAAATCTTTTCAGTGATGGCTGGTGCAGGATGATGGTACTCAACTCAGGCATGCCGATTTGGGATACAACGAAAGCTGACTCAGTCAGCAGCTTAAAAATTGAGGGACTCCCTCAACGCAGCTCCGAAGAAGAAAATATTCCCCCCCCAAAAAAAAGCAAAGCCATGTGCCAAGGACACCCAAACCGAGACCATTTTCTGAAAGCCACCACAGGTCGAATGAGGAGTAGCTGGCTGTGACGCCGCACTCTAGGGAACTCATGTCGGTGCCAAAATGGAAGCCAATCAGGTTCCCCCTAAGGAGACATAAACCCCACACCGTCAAGCTACACAGCTCCACTTGCAGGTTCCTGCGCAATTGTATTTCTTGGGTGGAAGTACAAGCGGATGACCCGTAGTTGTGATTGTGACCTACTTTGGCGTATCTGCAAACCCCCATGCAGTATCCTAAGTCCCAAAACCCAGGTTACTACCCATGAGCCTTAGGAACCCCGGCTCACCCTGCAAACTCGCCTCAAAGAGCAGTTCTCCGTTCAGGGTACCCAGGACGCGCTCCTCAAGAGTTCAAGGATAGCGATAGCTGTGGTCAGAGGATGCCACATGTATAGAAAAGGTTTAAGCTTCGTGCTTAGGGTGTAGGGAATCTTTGTAGCGCTCTGGCTACGACCTCGCACTGAGGCGGGCTCTGAATCAGTTAAACATGTACAAGCAGCGTCGTCAGGTTTCAATCCCCGTTCAGGAGAGATTGAGAAGCAAAAGGTGTATACATCTAATCAAAAACGCTGCGAGTCTCCTGGCTGAAATACTTGCGAAGCAACACCACGGCAGCAGTCGGTGCCTTCCGGGGCAGACAGATGCTTTCAGCTGCTCCATTTTCAAGGTCTGGCAACAAATATCTGCGTATTGCCTTGGGATTTCGAAACTTGGTGGAGGGGCGAAAAAGGCTTTACCGTTCTGGGCTGAGGTTGTCAAACCGCACGATCGGATCAAATCGAGCCTCCCCCACAAGCTCTGATGGTGTGTAGAAGGCATTTTCTTGGCCGGTGGCGGTGCCATGCTTCTTACCAAGGTATTCTGGTAAATCATCTAGAGACCCCAAAATACTATAATCCTTATTATGGGAACCCCTAAAAATGGTACCCCTAATTTTGTTGGTAAATCATTGACGAGAAATGTCTTTCTGAGACGAGACGTGTGCCCTCCTCCGGCCTTGTACTCTGGCTCCAACTCTTTTCGGGCTGCCTGCACAGTCTGAAGAATCTGCTACACTTCTAAATCAAAATGGGGGTTTCCTAAAATTAGGGGTACTATTTTGGGGATCCCCATAACAAGGACTATAGTAATTTGGGGTCTATACTAGGGTTCCCTTGTTTAGGGAAACTACCAAACAGGACAAGATGTTAAGATGACGCGGAATGTTTGACAGGATTAGTCTTGCAGGCCCTCTTGTGACTATGTACAGACGTTTGGCTTTGCCGCACAGGAAACGACCCAGTCTCTTGCTTTCTTATCTTACTCTCCAGGTGTTTAGGAGCACACAGGGTTTGAGATGGTTTGGAGCCTACATGGTTTGCGTTGAACGTGAGCGACGCGAAACAAAACAAAAAAAGCCGTTGCGTTCAGAGACGCGCCACTACGCAGAGAACAAGCCACACCGGACCTTCAAGATTGAACTGGATCTTTGTAGGATCTCCTTTCGCTCTACGCATGCAACTAGACCCACAGCCAATACGGATTATCCCTTCATCATCCTATGCTGTTGGTTGCCGGCATATATGCTATACTACTCTATTCTAACCGTATTGAATTTTGAACAGGCCCCTACAGCATACCAGCCCACGTTCGCCACCCACCCCTCATCTACGCCCAGCAAGGTTGCATGAAAAGCCTGTTACGTTCGGTTTATCACGAAATGTTGCTATCGTTTTGCTGTCCTCTTGTTGTTCGGACCTTTTGGTTATGCTATCCTTCTTTTTTCCTAATTTCAGCGGCGCTCCAGAACACAATCCTCTAGTGCGGGGGCAAAATGCCACCCCCAATTCCTACACCCTGAACCATAGAAATAGCGCGCCTTCTGCTCTTTGGCTGGCTTTGCCGATTCTGACGAAGCTTTGGGAGCCGGCTTTGGAAGCTCCAACTGCACCTGCACAGCTTAATTCGGGTTTCAGGCACGTTCGAAGGTTTTGGTGTCAGGGTTGAGGGACCAGGATTTTGGATCTGAAGGTTGAGAATTCAGGGTCTAGGGTTGAGGGTATAGGGTGATTCTGGATGTGGGGGGGGTTGGGGGAAGGCTCATGGATAGACAGAAGGATCAAAAGGGGATTATGGGGTTCCCTCCTCTGCAATTCAGGATTGGCTGCGATGATGGGGATGAATTCTGTTTTTGAGGCTAGTGCTAGAAGCTCTAAAGAGCTTTGAAAGACCTTTGCATTTTGTGTCTTGGGACTGGAAACAGGTTCCGGCCGTGCGGCCTTAGGATTCGTGGATGCAATGGCCCCAAAAAGCCTTGCTGTTCAAGTTGTTCCGCTTTTTTCCTTGTTGCGACCCGGGCATTGAACCCGCTCGATGGAAGTGAGGTTTAACCTGCAGATTGCTCGGCTTGCAGGCTTTCTGACGGGTGGTCTCAAGTGGGAAGATTGGCATGACTGCAGCTTTCGCGACGTTAGAAACTCCGGGAATATACAGAACCTGTCCTCGAGAAATCTGGCAAGCCTCTTTGAGGATGTCGGCATGGATTCCAAAGGTTGCAGAGTGCGACATAGTCTGCAGACACTGACAGGGTGAAGGAGCAGAAATATGCCGGGGATCAAGACTACATATGTCAAAGAGTTGCCTAGGAGTTTGCCAGGCATTGATGAAATCTGGCAACAGGCAGCTTAACTGCAAAACGCAACTCGCTGGAGCTCAACGCTTTTCAGAGCAAGCACTTCGCATAAATGGTGCTCATTTTATCAGGCAGAAAGAAATTTAATGGGATCCATGTCATACCAGTGGTAAGGATTGATGCCCAAAAGTCAAAAGAAGTGCTGGATGTGCGCTGTGCCCTTGCCAAAAACACTGCACAAGCTGTAGTGAAAGCAACTCATACACACGAGGAAAATGAATTGAAGCCATGCGCCATCCTGGAAAAGGATTGGCCATGGCTCTGCGATGGCTGCTTCTAACATCAGGGTTCCCGCAACAAAACACCCTGCCAAAGGGGCCCCTCACAGAAGGACATGTCATCCGTAATCCCAACTTCCTCGCATGCCAGCAGATGCACTCCGATAGATTTCTCGCACTATCATCCAAAAAAGTCACCTAGTGTCAGACTCTCTAGACCCTGTAGTTTCCATTTTCTGTCCATCATCCCCATATAACCCCAATATAGCCCTGACATAACCCCAATATGACATCTTTTTGCATCAGGGCTCGGGGAGGGCGTGCTCGTCTGGCCTTATCCTCTTTTTCGGATGTGCAGTCTGCGTCATCATCCTCAGCCAGCGGATGAGGTTGGGAATTGGGCTGACTTTAAGGCTTCTGGTTCAGAGTTGAGGGGGCTGCAACGCTTAGATTTTGGGAGCAGGGGTTCATCTGCTGCGGGAAGTCAGGCCGACTTCAGCTACTCCGCACTACACACCCTATGTATGTGGAAGGCAATACCTAGCATGCTTCAGCAGCCCGCCTCTCCAACTTGTTGACATTGAGCCCGGAGACCCATATTTATGAAAAGATCCTCCTTAACCCCCTCGGTTTGTTCCAGGCTTGGTATAATGCTTTATATAAGGATTATAGGGTATCTATTGTGGGTTATATAGGGATGATGGAAAAGAAAATGGAAACTACTATCATACTCCAAAAGAGCAATCTGGGTCTCAACCAGATCCCATAAACTTTGGGAGCTTGTGCTGTGGCCTTAGCGGCAGCCCAGGAGACTTACGGTGTTAGCTTTGAAGCTTAGGTGATCCTTCCCAGGAAATACTTGGAGGGTCACGGGGACTTAGCAAGTAGGTTAATAACCCCTATAAGCCACATACTAACCCCAATTAAGCCAAGTATCCCCTTATTAGCCTACTTACTAAGTCTCCATGACCCTCCAAGTACAAACCCTGAAAATACAGACCTTGTAGTTGACATTTTCTTTTCCATTATCCCAATATAACCCCAATATAACCACCAGGATATTTATTGAAAATATTCTTTTGAGCGTGGTAGGGGACCGAAACCAGGGGATTGCTGCGCGCTCCATCTGTATGAACTGCCCAAATTTGCATGCAAGTCTGGCAAGATTCAACACGGTTAGATGGGGGTTATATTGGGGGTATATAGGGGTTATACTGGAATTATATTGGGGCAATATTGGGAGATTGGAAAAGAAAATGGAAACTACTATAGTATACCGAGGCCCGCACCACTACGATGGATCCCTGCCACCAGCAGGTACATATGCGCGCAGGGTTTATTCCATGTTCAAGGTAGGACCACTGAGAGGCAAGTGATGCAGCAACCTGAATGCTCTCGGGACTGCTTAAGGCTGGAAAACATGAGTGATTCAGATAGTTTCTTGCCTGGCTTGGGCGGCCTCGTTGAAGTTTCCTCCCTTTATACTTGTCTGGCTGTGTTGTGTATGTGCAATCTACAGACAGGAAGCGCACACCGAACCACATGCATACCTGCACTGAACATGTCCTCCTTGGACAAATAGACTCAGCTCGGAAAATGCAAGCTGCAAGCAAGCCACCCTGTACTGGTAAGCCCTTAACGACGAGAGTGGCTCCTCGATTGGAGGCAGCACCCGCCGCGCTCGATTAAACTTGGCGTAGGTCTGTGCCACCTGGGGCTGGGAAATGTCCTACAGCTTGTACTCAACAAGGTTTGTTGTCAAAAGCTGAAGTCAGATTCAAGATCTTTCCCAAGCCCCGAAGGATCTAAACATCAAATGCCTAACTATATACATATACATGTATATGGTATCCCCAGTCATCCACCTTTTCGGGGAGGTGTAGCGAAGAATAAGGTAGCGGGCCTTAATATATCAGTAACCCAAGTAAATATCGTCTGACAGGTTTCAGGCTCAGAAGGTACATGTCTCATTGGAGTCCGCCCGACCCGATTGAGTTCAATCGGCCCGACTGAGTTCAATCGGGGGGCTGGATTGAAGATTTGAGATTCCCAGGAAAAGATTTCCCTGAATCTTCAACGCTCAGTCTTCAAACCAGCACCCGATTTTCTTCGGACTTCCCTACAGAGCTTTCTACAGAGGCGTTAGAGAACTCAATAAAGCTTAGAAGACTCTTGTGGATTTCCCTAGAACTTTTCAGGAAACTTCCTCGAAGACTTCTAAAGAAAGCTCTGCAGATCTCTGTAGAGCTCTTTACAGAGCTGCATATATAGTTTCATAGAACTCCTCTCTAGTCTCTACGAATTGTAAGAACTCTATAGAAGGTTATGCAAGCCAAGAGTGCTTCGAATTCTATGGAACTCTATAATGTCGTCTCAGGAATTCTGCAGGGAACTTTTTCAGAGAACTCTATAGAGAATTATGTAGACAACTCTATAGAGAACTTTAGGGCAACCTCTATAGAGAACTTTGTACACCCTAATCCTAATGACCCCTGTTAGCCAGCCACAGCCACCAAAACGGTGATAACAAGGGAGGGAGGGGGGGGCTACCTGTACACAAGTATACACACATATACACACGTATACACGTGTGCACATATACATGCACATAGACATACACCATAGACATACACCTATGCATTCACATATACACAGACATATACGCATACATGTACACGCAGGAAACGTGCTTGTATACATACGTGTGTATATGTGTATGTGTGTATACATACATACATACATACATACCTACATACATATGTATATGTATATGTATATGCAGATGTAGATGTAGATATACATATACATGTGTATATATATATATACATGTATATAATGTGTAAGTATGTGTACATGCCGGGCATGATACACGCGTCATTGTACGTGCGCATATAAGGGATGCCTTGGGAAATGTCTTGAATCCGCATGATGCACATGCGCTTTCTCAGGCATGAGCAGGAGCAGGTCTGAAGCTGAACGACCTCCGAGAAAACTGATGATATTGGGGTAATACTGGAATAATGCAAAATGAACTGGAAACTACTAAAATATCTTGGAGTTATATGAAGGTAATATTGGGAAAATGGAAAGCTAGGCATTCAAGTAAGAATTTAGGGTCGAGTGCTTAGCAGCTTGGGTTGAGCTTGGGGTTTGAGGGTTGCGGGTTCGGATCATGTCATAAAGCAGCATCATGCAGCTTCACTCCGAGCATAGACCTGAAGCAATCGAAAACTTGAACCGTCAAGAACATATCCTCCTAGGTCTCCGATAAAACAGGCTAGTTCAAGGTATTTCTTTGGTACGCACCCTTGTAAGAAACGAATTACGGACTTAGCCTTCTAATCTTGAAGCCCACTCGCTGCCGTCGTCATCATCATCATGCACCTATCCTCCATGCCCGACGTCACCACCGCCGCTGCCACCACCGCCAGCACCACCGCCACCGCCACTGCCACTAGCAGCACCAGCCCCGCCAGCAGCAGCATCAGCACCAGCACCAAGCTCCAGTGCCAGCGAAACCAGCACCGGCGCCAGAGCCAGCGCACCAGCACCGGCACCAGCACCAGCACCGGCAGCATCAGCATCAGCACCAGCACCACCAGTAGCCTAATGCCACCAAAACCAGCAGCGCCACAAGAAGCACCTGTGTGGCCATATCCTGCAACAGTCTCGTGTCTACTGCACTAAGCTGTCCTAAAGCACTAAAGCCCAAAAGCCCGGAACCCTCGACGCCCCAAATCTGAGTCCTCGACACTCTGCTGCGAGCGGCCTCGCTGCAGCCGTTTTCCTCAGCCTTCTTGCACAGCCTGGGATGGGAGGAGGCTGAAATAGAAGGGACGGATCGATGCACAAGCCCACATCGTACTAGAAATAACTTCGGAAGTTTAAGCCAATAAGACGTATGGGTCGAAAAGCAAGATTGAAAGACTGGAGACAGT
The DNA here is from genome assembly GCA_905231905.1 of Symbiodinium pilosum. Taxonomy (NCBI): domain Eukaryota; class Dinophyceae; order Suessiales; family Symbiodiniaceae; genus Symbiodinium; species Symbiodinium pilosum. Next base: position 46,549 of record CAJNIZ010043090.1, read on the forward strand.
GCTTGCCGTGAGGAGTCTATGCGATGGCTTTCTTGACAAGAAAACTACTAAGACCAGGAAACTCGAGGTCAACCTATCAACGGAGGCCCCAACCTTTTTAGCATCTACACGTCTTGCTGCTTTGTATCATCTTGCGGAGTGCCACTGCTCAGGATAGACCCCCCAAGGGCCAAAGAAAAGAGACCTTTGTTTTACCAGCAGCTCAGGTTGAGCCAAAGCCTACAGCGAGATCCACGTCTAACCCCTTAACCACCACATCCTACGCACCCCAACCCAACCCATAGTGCCCATTCTCTCCAAGGCATTGGCCGTCGCAGAAAGTCTGCATACGTCAGCTTGGACCTGGGGGTTGGAGGTCAAGGCTCAGGATTCAAGATTCTGGGTTTAGGGATCATCCCCTACCACGATTTTAAGCTGAGGGCTTCCCGACTGCCCACGACTACTGCACCGGCAGCTCAGGAAGTGCAAGTACAAGCGCACTTAGGACCTGGAACTCAGACGTACCGTCCCAGTCCTGAGAATTTCCAGATTGGTGGGAATTCAGGACATCGTGAGTGACAGGTAGGTGCATAGAGTCCATACCAACGATCCCAACTCCAGCGTCAAGCAGCCCCGCCCTGGGCCCACAGAGAGCTTGGACCACTGCGTCTCGCACGGACCACCTGTTTCCTGGAACAAGGCTCAGCCTAAGCATGCTACTCAGCACAAGAATGTCACTGAAGCAAAGAAATGGCGAAGTGACTTACTATTAACACACATACAAAAACCTCATGCACGTCTAAATGTCATAACGAGGGCCACCCTGCAGCAACCGTAGCAGCAGCAATGGCTGTGGCAGTACCCGAGCAGATTAACTGCTGCAAAAACCAGCACTGCAGAAAGGACCGCTTCTGCTAACGGCGGCTAGTCTCTCAGTCCCAGTACTTGTAAGAAGAGAGTTGCTTGCAATGTCACTAGTCACTTGGGAGCTGCAGCGGCCCGCATATTGCAATAAAGTGTGTCAGCACTGGCGTGCCTCAATCAGCTTCTTGAGGAGTTGCAGCCTTGCTAGCTTCGCTGCTGAAATTGAAATGGAAATGATGAGCTGGACTATCTGGGGCTTTGCTCTGATGGGAAGTGCTCCTACATCTTGGCTGCCCTCTACGCGCTTGCCCCAAGTCACTGCCCTCTGGAAAATGCACGCCAATTGTACGCGTGTTCAGATGGCGCTGCGTCAAACCTCCGCACCCGGCCTTGGTGGCAGCGGTGGAATCGGAGGCGCCTTCACTACCTGCATTCATGTGGTGTTTTTTGAGTTTGGTGAGGGGTTTAGTGTTCGACGAAAAGCCGCTGCTAAGCGACAGTGCTTTTGCTTCGGAGGTCTTGGGTTGAGGGCGATAGCTCAACACGGGTGAAGGCTTCCCAACATCGGGACCCAAATATGTTTGCAGGACGCGGCCAGACCACCCAGGAAGATTCAAGGAGCTGTAAGAATTGTTTCGCACAGATGAACAAGCGCAGGAAAGAGAAATCCTGCCGCCTGCTGGGCCACCTGAATGTCCAGGTCCGCTGTGCGGGCCGCATATTTTAGGCATCTGATTTTCTAAGGTGGAAGCCAGGTTCCTACATGTAGAACGGCAATTTTGCCTGAACTGTGGCTCATCCCTAAGAGCGAAATCTTCAATCCCCGCCTCAATCAAACCTTAAAAACTAAACCTCTAGATCCTCAGAACCCGGCCCCTCAACCCTGAAACTCTCAACCCTCAAGACCGAATTGTTTGGCTTGGCCTTTTTCGGCAGCGCGTCCACCCCCACGGGGAGCGCCATGACATCCTGGCATGTTGCAGCTTGAAAAAAAACAATTGGCTAACCAAGTCTGCAGAAGTATCTTATGTAAGTTAGGACTTTGTTTATGGTCTCCTCAAAAGGACACCCGGATATACAACCACCACTACCGCCGATATTCCTAAGCTTGCCACAACCAAGCAAAATCGTAGCTTATGTGGGGACCATGTTGGGCGCTAGAGCTTCTGGTTAGGGTGCCCCAGGTTTGGGCACACCCTTGGGCTCACAGCTTGGTTGTCTTTAACCGGGCTGAACCGCAATACCTAAAGCCCAGGCCTCATCTTGACACACGTTGTCATCCTCTGCCTGAGCACGTCCTACACTGACATGGAGCGATGGCAGCAGCAATACCAGGACGAGTTGCAATCCTAAAGCAGTAATCTCAGCATCAGAAACAAAAAGGAGGACGAGGATTCTGGTCACAAGCTCAGTGAGCGCATCCTAGCAGCAGCTATGGCACATGTGCAGGCAGGGGTGTTGAAGCTTGCTTTGCAAAAATCTCAGTAGCAAGGCCTCAGACGGAATGATCCCGTGATGCTGTAGACTTACTTGTACAACATAGTGTGAACTATACTGCTTGCTGCTGCTCATCATGAAGGAGCTGTCCTGCCAAATAACAATGCCATTATTCTCACTCGTGCATTCCTGCCACCTCGTGCTTCTGATCGTGGCACCCAAGTACACGTCCTCGCCATCATGGTATATGACATCGTAAGCGCGCAACATTAGTTTGCACCTCGAACTGGAACTCGCGCAACCCTGAATCCACTCTCCGGCGCACAAGACAAACTTATGAAACGATAACTCCTGCTTCAAAAGCGAGGAGAGCAAAAGCGACTAAGATTTGCACTTCCTTACTAAAGGGCCGCACAAGGCTGCACAAGAGGGACTCTTCAACCTTGCAATCAACTGGAAAGCTGAATCCAGCCAAATCAACCCACTGATCAAGCAAAAAACCTGAAGAGTCCCTCATATTGTGTTGTATTGGGGGATATAGGGATAAGAGAAAAGAAAATTGAAACTGCTATAGTGTAATCAGGTATATACTTGGGTTCCCTAAACCCTAAACCCTGAACCCAAACCCTAAACCCTAATAGTTTAACCATCCAGTCTTCCTCCCACTCGTCGGGGCCTCGTCTGCTGTGTCCGAGAGCAAATCCTCCTGGCCGTCAGCCTAGCGATGCTTTGAGAGGTTGGAGCTGAGGGTCAAGGTTTAAGGTTTATTTTTTTTTACACCCCTTCGCACTTTTCTGTGCCAGCATCAGCTAGGGGGGTCCACTACGCAAAATGCGGGTGCTCTCAGAACATCACGGAGTCGAAATCCTGGGCCTTTTACCTCCACCATCATTGCCACTTTCAGTCTCGCCCACCACACCACGGTTTAGGGTTTAGGGTTTAAGGTTTAGGGTGGGTGGGCACTTAAATTAAGTCACCATAATGGGTATGTATGTATATATATATATAAGAATGAGTATGGCTTCCCAAAATAGTAGCTTAAATTAAGTTCCTTAACAGCAACCCAGTTGAGAGGTTGGGGCTGAAAGCTTACCTTACTGGGGGTTAGTAGGGAACAAGGGGAAATTAGTATATAGGGATGATGTTCCCTTCTTCCCTAGTAATCACCAGTAAATTACAATGCGTGTAGCATTCTACGTCCCGTGCACGTGCCACAGAATACAAACCCAAACATGAAACTCCACTTCAGAAACAATAGAGAGAGCATTCTCCAGTTGAGGACATCCAGACAGAATTTGAACCTACTCATCCAAAAGGCAACTGAGACTTCTCGAGCTTGCAGCGCAGTTCCTGCGCCCTAAAAGCACTTGCTGACAGGTACCTCCTTTTTCACAGACCAAAATCCATGATCCTGAACCTCAAGCCACTAACCCTCAGCCTCAAGCCCAGCCCTGGTATGCCGGTGTTAACCCTCCAATTTTGACCCTATGCCAAAAAGGGCCTTCAGCAAAGTAAGCCTGAAACCCACTTAGCTTCAGAGCAGTCCAACGCAAGGGATCCCTCCACAAATCCTACATGAACCCCTACTAGTTCCTTCGCATGCTTAAGACCATTTGTAGGGGGTTCAGCTTTCGGGTTCAGGGTTCAGGGAACAGGGTCCGAAATTGGGAGTTTGACCTCCTCCCCAGACGAGGGGTTCGACTCAGGCTCGGTGTCGGCATCTGCGCAATGTCAGCATGGGATCGGCACTGTAACGAAAGGCTTACATACTACCTGCACACTTTTCTGTGGGGGGTTGGGGGGATTGTCCGTATTTTCAACCCTGCCCATACCATGATACCGGGAGCCAAAAACCGGGACTTGCATGGCAAAATCTGACTAAGTGGGTTGAGCAACGTTGCCGCGCATGTGGTTCTTCCACTTTGCAGTGAACATTGTTGTTGCACTTTGCACCTTTGGATAGTCATGTTGGTACATGTGCCATGTAGTCCAGCAGTGAAGCAACCACATGCGGGGCATCACAGCCTAGACAGCATATGAGCTGTGGTCTAAACTCCTGGTATCCCCTTAATAATCCCTATAGTAGTCCCCTAAATAATCCCCCATATAACCCCCTCAAGGAGTTTAGACCCTAAATCCTAATCCCTAAGCCCTACACCTTTAACCCTTAACCCTAAATAGTAGCTTCCATTGTCTTTTCCATTATCCCCCATGTAGCCCCCTTTAAGGAGTTTAGACTATAGTACATATTAGCCTTGTGGAATGAAATGTCCCTGACAGTAGTCTCTACCTTATCCCCCCCATGTCCCCCACAACTCCGCAGGCGCCCGGGAAGGTCCCAAACACGAGGTGCCAAAGCGCGAAAGGTCTCTTGAGTTTGCCTGCCTTCAACACCAGGGGCCCCTTATGCACCCATAAGATTATGGCAGCGTCATTGTGAAGGCCCCATCTACCATCTGAATCTTTCTGCAACATACTTGCAACAGAATCCGACGCCATCAGTCCTGCAAGAAAGCCCAAGATGATCCTAAAAGCATTTCCTGCTTGAATTCTGCTGGGCCTTCATCCTCCAGCTCCTCGTCATGTCGCGCAGCATTCTGGCCCAGGCATGACAGAGGCAGATTCTGAATTTAAGCGAGCCCAGTGTAGAGTGTCTTGGAAATCCCTCAGGCAACAAACCGAGTTGTTTGATACTCTCTCCTCTTTGATACTCACCACTTCTCATGCGAGCTTCACTGCACGACACGACACTCTTTGCATGGGCAAGTAGACATCTCATCTTTCTTCGTTGAGAGACAAGCCAACCCTCAGGGTTCAAAGATGCAAAAAACGCATTGGATTGTCTGGTCATGAGAAGATTTGCCTCCTCGCATAGGAACATTGCATTGTGGCGGTCGATAAATATACAACCCAACAAACAATGATTTAAAGATGCCGAAGAAGCCAGCTCCAAACGAGCCAGCAAAAGTCATGGCTGAGGGATGGCACTCCAGACCAATGAACCCCAACTCCTAAACTTTACAGATATCCCTATATGTATATGTCGTGTATATATATGATATCCCAATAACCCCGCTAAAGGGACCCAGGGGCAGGGTCCTTGGCTTGGGGTGTCAGGCTCAGATCTAGGGCTGAAAGTTTAAAAGCTTGGGGCTAGTGGGACTTCGGCTTGGGGTTGCAGGTTGGAAGTGTCAGAACTGCGGGATCATGGGCTGAAGCCCTCGCTTGTCTAGCTAGAGACCTGACCCAGGCCATAGCTCGGGTAGGAGATTTGCAAGGCTGTAGCTTGCCTGACCCTACAAGCCTAAAGCCAACGATGGAGAATTTACAGGGTCACCACAGGACCCTGGAAGCTTCGGTCTTCAACGACAAGCAAGCGCATCCAAAATGGGAAAGAAAAAACTCAAGAGCTTGACGACAGAGCCCTGAACCTGAGACATAACGGATAACGAACCCGATGCATTCATGCTGGACAGCTCGTTGCCTGACTTCCCTTAGTAGTTTCCATTTTCTTTTCCATTATGCCTATATAACCCCAATGCAACTTTAATGTTCTATCTACTTAGGGGGGACTATACACTAAACCCTGCTCAACATCAAGCATGGTCACCTATGTCCTGCAAAAATACACTGTTCGGTGATGCTGCAGGGATGAGGAATGACTCAAGGAAGTGGATGAGCATGGATACGCAAAGCTAGCCCCCATGATCATAGCTTATTTAAGTGAATGGCTGGGGCTGAATATATACCAGGAGCGCCAAAATTTGATCCACGTGTGGACCTTAAACCCTGAACCCTTGACCAGACCTAATACTCCGTGCTGACACAAACCTAACCTACTGCTACCGACCTCAAACATGGATCCGTCTCCTTTTGGCCTCTGATCCTTTATCTGAATATGGCACAACAACGGGGTACTCCTTCTCTGTGTCTATAAGGGACAAGAGAACATCAATGGGTTACAGTTGGACCATTTTCCTCCCCCGAGAGCCTTCGCTGCGCGACCTGGAAAGGATGGTGATAGCACATAAGTTTGCAGGACACTAACGCATTTCATTTGGGGATGTGCAGCAGGACTTCAGCGCTACGACTTCCATGCCTACAAGGCAGTTTGGAATGATCCAGATTAAGGCCGGACTGCCGGGATCGGTGAAAGTTGTGAGCTCAGAGTGCGGTATTGTCTGCTCAAAAGGATCAGCATGATCAGCCCTCGACGTGACAGTCCAGAAGAGCTCAAGCACGACAAGTTCATGCTTGCAACGTGCTATCTGGTCAAGCCGTCAACCTCAACTCTACAGGTCCCCTTCAATCCTTCAATCCCTTTCCCGAAATCCTCAGCCTTGATTTCTAGACCTGTGCAACCAAACACCATGCCAGCCTCCCCGCCCTGGGCAACCCCCGCAAAACTTGGAGGAAAGGAGGGCACCCAACAAACACATTGCATGGGAAATCTCAGCGGGATGCAACGTTCGTCTAGGAATCCAGGAAGCGGAAATCCCTAAACCAGCCTAAACCCTAAACTCTAAACCTTAACCGCTCCTTGGAAGACTTCCAGGATCCCCGAGTCTTTGAAAAACAAAGGCCAGCCTTCATCGTCGACCAGCTCCTTTTTTTGGCAGGCACCCAGCAAAGCTCTGAGCCTTCAGCGTGGAGATTCTTCCTAGTTCCTAGTGGAATGTCTTTATCACAGTAATTTGAGTAAGGCCGTGGGTTCTTCATGAATTTCTGGCATTGGAAGGAGATGGAGGCGGCTTGCTGCCACTGCATGTAGCGTGATGTCTGTTGGTTCTGCTCTTCTGCATGACTTATTTGGTAGCGCTTCAGGGCGGCAGTAAACATTCACTTATTTGCGTTTTTGGACAGCTACATGGCTTGAGGACCCTAGCCTAGCCCCAGGCCCAAAACGGACTAAGCTCAACGCCCAAGACTCAAAGCCTTAAGCCCTAAACCATTGTACCCAACCCTGCCACTCCTAAACCCCAAGATCCACGCTGCTCTTTCAGATCGATGTCGGAACAGATAATCAGTTCCTGAACCGGCTGCTGGGCTAGGATTAGGGACTATAGGGGCTCACAGTAGTTTAGGAGGTTATACTGGCTCAAGGGTTCAGGGCTTATGGGGTTAGAGGAATCAAGGTTTTGGGCTTAGGGGACTACGAGATCAGTTTTTGGTTGAGGGTCCCCGGCCTGTGTGCGACATCTGTTGCGGACGCACTCAAGCCCGGCATGCCTTTGAATCTGACTGGGCACCATGTCTTTCGAAGTCCATATGGGAGGTTGTGAACAGCAAGTCTCCTTTCCATCATTAAAAAGACCCTGTAATCCCTTCATGATTCTTGGGAATGCATGATTCTCCCTGAAGCCATTCTCTTGACTTAGAGCACCACGCTTCCCAACAAGGCTGGACAGCAGAATGAGGGGGCTGCGAGGATGTGGAGACGGGCTGCACGAGCTGGACTGCGGCATTCCCAAGCATGAGGCTCGGGGTTCCCCAATGTAAGAACTGGATGATCGTAATTGGGATACAAGAAAAAATAAACACAGAAGCAAATCAACACAAACATACATACATACATACATACATACAGACCTACCTGCATACGTATGTACGTACATACGTACATACATGTATACAGACATAAGAATTATAGCACGGTCACACTCCCTGCATCGCGCTGCAAGACCCACAGAAATGCGGAGACACCCGGAAACCCTGAAAGGCTGTGCTGATCCTATCAGATGCCTTATCCAATGACCGAATCTCTCAAAATCCATGATGCTCCAGACACCCTATGCCCAATTGCAGCAGCCTCATCATCCTTATCACCGGCGCCATTTTGTGCTGCATTGGCCATCCCATGGGGCTACAGGTCACAGCGTTCAAAATTCAAGCGGTTAAGGGAGTAGGGCTGAGGGTGAAGGGTTGTATGGAGTTGGGTAAGGGTAGCTGCTTCCGGTTGTGACCGGAACCTCCAAAGCGCATCCTTTCATTTTGGCATCTGGTGGGGTAACCCTGAGATAACACATGGGCACATGCTTATCCACTTATTCAGGATGCGGGGTAGAGGTGTCTTGTCTAATTCGGGCTAGTTCGGAGCTGGGTTTGAGCTGAGCTGTTTGGGTCTGCTCTAAGGCCTGCTCGCAAGTCGGAAGTCTGTGATCCTATTTCACGCCTGTGATGAACGGATACTTGAAGTTCATGTACTCTAGACCTTTTCATGATTCCAATTATACTGGAAGAAGGCCTGTCAGGCCTTGCGTGAGGGTGTCACACCAACCGACAGCGGCAGCATGTCGAATCGCATCAAAAACCTTCTGTGCAACCCGTCTCATCTTGCAGCAGCCAAGGCGCCTGCTACAGTTTCATGACTGTTCACAAAAATGTCAATACCTCCATGACTCTCAGCACTACCGGCACATGAAATGTTTACAAGGCAATCCGTCATTCCTGCCTGTTGAGAAGGTGTAAGTCAGACATCCCATTCCTACAGCCTGTTCCGCACCATGCGAAAGTATCCCAGTCTCATTCACATGGATTTGCATGTGTAGCAAGGCCCTTCATTGATGGGGTGTGTTGCCAGGTCTAGATGCAGTCATGCAATCTCACCAAGTGACTTTTTGCACAACTTTCCTCGCCTGTACATGAAAGCCTGGCCCCCTGCGCGGCATTCGAGTAATGAGAAAGGCTGTCGCAGCTGGAAGGGCGAGCCCTTTCGTAAAGGAAAGCCTTGCCTTGTAAGCTCAAGAGTAAGGTCACGCTTCTGTCCAGGTCTCGTACACCAATTTATCGCGCCCAAATCCAGCCATGGGGCAAGGTGTGCTTCTGCAGTCTGCCAAAGCCATCAAACTCCCATCGAAGCTCCGAAGGCTTGATCGTATGATCGAACAGGAGCAGCTGGGAACCGTTGCCAATGCCATACTCCTGAATGGTACGGTCTTTGTCAAGTTGATGCCCTCCGTAAGTAAAGGCAATCAACTTGTTAGCAAACTTCGGAGATATCATGTCAGGTATTCTATCACTGTCGTCCCTGGTGGCCAGATCCTTGAACAAGCTTGGAAATCCTTTGATGCGTTGCTCTCTCGACACAACGACAGAAAATCGGGGTTTCCACTTACCACAAAGTCTTGGGTGCACAAAGATTGTGATCTCATCGTCCTGGCGATCAAGCAGGATCAGAGAGTCACCGTTGCTCATGCCACACTCCTGAATGGTACGGTCTTTCTCAAGAAGCTGCCCTTTGTGAAGAGCCACCAGACTGGCAAATTCTCCGAGACATTGACAGGAACTTCGGGGTTCCAGAAACCACGACGACATCTCTTGTGCACATTGATTGTGATCTCATCGTTCGTGGCCATGGGTTCTGTGATAGGCTCTCAGCAGCTGTGACTGAATCTGAGAACGTTGCATCAAACAACAATCATAGGCACCTAAATGCTTGCTCGAAACTGTCTTCTTCCTGCTGTTGATGGAAGATATCTTGACTACATTTGGTACTCGAGCTGCTGCCGACGTACGGTGATGCAGGATTTGCTCATCAACAGTACACCACCCAAACAGCTTTTTGCACTGTTGACGCGAGAAAAAGCGCGCAGAGCTGCGTCCTTCGGCGCCGAATTCGAGACTTGTGCTGGGGGTACAGCTTGCGGGGCGCCGGGTTTGGGTTTTTGTCATCTAGGCATGGGGTGCAGGATTTGGACTTGAGAGTTCTGGTTTGGAGCATCTTACCTGCACACAGAAACTGAAAGCTTCCTCCTGGCCTGCTGAGTATGCAAAGACCAGTATTCTTAATACCATCTGTCGAGATTCTCAACAGCATGGTTACAGCTCAGGTACGCTCATGTCATAGGGCGGACGATGATGATGGAAATGTTTAAGACACTTCTGACAATCGGTGCTCCCGTTTTCGCCCAAAGTAACACACTCTTTTCTGTGCACCGTACACCAACCTCAGCACCTGAAGGAAACCACATACTCGGCTAACAACAACTCATAAACTTGAAGCCTCATCAGAAAGGAAGCTCCCAAAATCCTATAGGATCCAGGACATGGATTCCCCAAGGAATCAGCTGATTAATCCAAGTTTCGTTCCACAACACTTGGGTTGCTTACTTCCCTGATTGCGACAAGTTTCCCGGCCAAATTGGCAGGCAATTACGACAAGAAATGCCTTTCGGGGCGTATTTTTGAAGCACTAGCAAGTCGTTATCAGAAATGCGGGTTGCAGTACGTTTCGTAGATGCTTTATTCATAGCAGATGCGTTTATGAACTAAGGTCCGAAGCTCCCGGGATGTGACCCCTAATCCGCCCCCCATCAACATTCTAAAATAAACTCCAGGTACCTACCTCTCAGAGAGTTTCCAGACTCGTGAGATATGCGGCAGCCGTGCCACAGTGAAACGTGCCATATGCTGCAACCCCGCACCGATGTGGGGCAGGTGACACACTTCGAGCTCTGGTGAAACAGTTATCTGCAGCGGCTTCACGCGAACGACATTCAACAGATCTAGTCAGGAGATGTTTCCACTTTTACCCCTAACCGGCGCGTCTGTTGCTGGGTCATACCAAGTTGAGAAGTTGCCATGCAACTGCCGCTTTGCAACATGAGCTGTGTCTTGAAGTTGCGCGACTGTCTACAATCTCTAACCTTCCTGACCCTCTACGAACCGAAGTATCTTAATGTGAAACGGGTGACATCTTGCGGAGGTCGCCGGGTCTGCGACATCTGGTCTCAATCCAGCACCACCTTCGAAGAGGGCGGCAGATTTGGGAATGGGCTATGTGGCATTCCTGGGTACAGCGCTTAGGCACTTGTAGGCCAACTGGTTTTGACAGTGGTAACAAAAAGCATACAGTTAAAACCAGGAACATTCTTCTGCAGGTTTCAATTCCATTGATCATAGAATCATCTGCGAACTTCTCAAAAACAACAGCTTCCTAAAGTCAGCATTCCTAGGAGGTTCGCCAGGAGTTTACACATCTGACTAAAGCACAGCTTCTTGTGGCTCATCATACTGCAGCTTGCCGAGGGATAAACGAGTGTGACACAAAAAGTGATGCCGTTGTTAACATTTATCGAATTATTCCCAATATTGTTAGCAGTAGCAACACGAGGAGGAGGTGTAGTAGTAGTAGTAGTAGTAGTAGTAGTTCTAGTAGTAGTAGTAGTAGTAGTAGTAGTAGTAGTAGTAGTACTAGTAGTACTAGTACTAGTACTAGTACTAGTACTAGTACTCCTCCCCGTACTAGTCTTCGAAGTTCGAAGTAGTAGTGGTACTACTACTACTCCTCCTAGTCCTAGTCCTAGTCCTAGTCCTACTCCTACTATGCCAGAAACGGGTGGTTTGCCCACTTTTGCATGTGCAAACAAATGCTGGTTTTCCATCTTAAGAACATCTTCAGGGTTTAGAGTGTTTAGTGTTTAGGCTGCTAACGGTTTTTAGAGTTCAGGGCTTCAGGACTTTGAATTTAGGGTTTCAGGGTTAAGGGCTTAGCGGTTTTTAGGGGTCCGAGGCTTTAGGGGGCTCTTAGGGTTTAGGGTATTCAAGGTTTAGAGTCTTAAGGGGATATTGTGTTTTTGAAGTTCGGGCATCTTACGGATTTTAGGGTTTAGTGGTTTTAGGGTGTTTAGTGTTTAGGGCTTTTAGGGTTAAGGGTGTTTAGGGTTTCGGACTTTGTACGGTTTAGGATTTTAGGGTTTGGGGTTTAAGTCTCCACTATTTCCACGTTAAAAGTTTCAAGCAGTTCGGTTTCCACCGTGGACTAGCGGGGTGGGCAAAGTGGAGGTGGTGAACTTAGAAATTCGTCCCCTGTAAGCAGTTGTTTTCCAATATGTCCAAAGGCCGGAAGAATTGTCCATGCCATCAGATTCCGCCACGCGCACTAGAGAGGTGCACAAACCCTGGACAAACCTTCCAAATTCGTCCCTGGAAACTCCCAGACATCCAACATGTC
>CAJNIZ010043091.1:0-27028 GCA_905231905.1 Symbiodinium pilosum
ACTACCACTGCTACTACTACGACTACTGCTACTGCTACTGCTACTGCTACTGCTGCTACTACTACTACTACTACTTCTACTACTACTACTACTACTACTACTACTACTACTAGGACTAGGGGAACGCGAAACTCAAAAAGGAAACACGCAAATTGATGGTTGAACCTCATAAACCATGAGGCCTAGATACTTCCAAACCCTGAGCCATTCATCATCCAGGTCATTGCCAGGCGGCGCGGAAGCGTTGGGGAGGGCGAAGCAGTAGATGAGGAGTGGAGCGTCCATGCCTTTTTGCCGCTTAGCCTTTGCAAGCGGGAACATTCCAAAGTCATGCATTGCAAAGGCATATATGCATATACATTTACATGCATGTACATATTCATATATGCAAGTACTTCACGAACAGTCATACTGAGCTACAAGAGGGAAAAACAGGATTTGGGGTTAAGACTTAATGGTGTTTATGGGTCGCACAAGATTGCGGGCCCTTCTTGGGGGTTTCTAGAATGAAGGATTCTGATGCTTGGGTATAACTTTCACAAGGATTGGCAGCTGCTTCTTTTGCTGTTGCTACATCGCGGATGCAATCATCACGGAATCAGCACAACAACAAACATCATCAGGTGCTTCTTCAATATGCCGAGATGGCCACAAGCCACCATGCTTCGGACGGTCATCAGCAGCATGAGCGGGCTTCAGCGTAACCGACTCTCGTTTCCCCGAAGCTCTTTTCTGCGACCGAAATTCATGAAGCAAAGTGGTCAAAAAAGGCCAACATGAAGGCATCAGGCATCAATGAGATCTGCGCACTGAAGTTGACAACCACCGCTCTCATAACTGGATGAGTGCGAGGCTGAAGGACAAAGACCTCCACGTCATCCCAGTGAGGTGCCAGGCCTCTAGCGATGAGAAGCAGGACAAGGAACTAATACTGGCTGCGGGTGCTTTGAATCTCACCTGGACTGCTTTCCTGCCTTGCACCCCAGGTGGCGTGAGGTAGGCATTAACGCCGACCAAACAACCAAATTCGGTTTCCAATGCGACGACCAGCGAAGCTAGGGCATCATGCTCCTTCAAGAGTTCAATCGGCTACTCGACAATTCTAGCAGGAACTCGAGGTAGCTTAGATAGGACTGTTCCACAGGCTATCAGGGTAACATTCATGCTGATAACAATAAAGACAACAATACTGACAATGACAGCTTTGTCAATACTTTTTCTTGTAGTGCTGACGAAGCTGAAGATAAGAGCGGTACTAACAAACGTGACAAGCACAACGGAATCGCAACAATAACAACTAGCAGTACAAGTGTAGTAGTAGTAGTAGTAGCAGCAGTAGTAGTAGCAGCAGTAGTAGTAGTAGTAGTAGCAGCCGGAGGAATAATGATGAAGACAGTGAAGACTAATCATCAAATCCGTCATAGCAACAACAGAAGAATCTAGGATACCAATAGCGCGAGAACTCCAAATACAACAGCTATAGCATTTCTTTCTGAATAATTACCACAAATCAACACAGTCCATTCTAGTAATCAATCAGCACTATACCAGCTATTTTTCACAAGAGACAGTCATCATCTGTGCTCCTGTGGTGAAGTGTCAGCCTCGCTTTAATCACATCTTCAGGGGGTTCCAATACCTCATACCTTGGGAATTTTAATGCTAAAGTATACTAAGGCCCCCTAGGGCTCCAGTTACCTAAATAGTAGGTTACTGGCCTATGTAACTATATGGTATGCAGAGTTCAGTTCCCATTATTTGGGTAACTGGAGCCCTGGGGGTCGTGCAGGATTTTTAGTATCAACAGTATCCCCTTCTGAGCACCAGGGCGACTTGCTGCCCTGGACTTGATTGCCAGCCGCGATATACCGCGGGACGTACTCAAAAAATCCAGGACCCTGCCTAGAGCAACCAATGTACCGCTACAAAAAGGGCTTGGTACCTCATAGTTCGGTGTGTTTGCCTTTCCCCGGGGATCCAAGTATACAAATAAGACCTACATTGGGCCCCAAAGTCTGTACATATTACATACCTTGGGCTATTTGGATCCCTGTACACCCCGACAAGCTCCTAATTTCCATTTCATTTTCCATTTGCTTTTATATTTGATTCTCCATCATTAGAGTAGCACATGGGCTATTTGGAGCCCAAGGTTCTTAAGGGTCTACAGATCAGCTCTTTCGGAAACCCCACCTCGAGGGGAGGAGCCGTATTTCCAGAAGCTCAAAGCCCCACGCGCTAGTAGACTACCCTTAGCCCTTAGAACCTTAAACCCTGACTCCACAATTGCCACATTTGCCGAGAGAGAGATACATGTGTATATATATATATATTAAGAAAGGTTGATATATGTATATATATATATATATCCGCTATACATCTTACATAATCCCTGAATGAACAAACACACACACACACATATATATATATGTACACATACCTGGACGAACCTTTTCCTAGGCTCGATGCAAAGCTGTTATGTCGTCGGCAAAAAAAGGCGTCACGAGACAGGTCGCTAGCCTGCATCTACTAACCGCTCCCCTTGAAGTAGGTAGAATATTGAATTCCACTGAGCCATAACAAGATCCCCAGATATCCACCAGTACTAAAACTAAGGCCCTCCCTGAAGACCACATCATAGTCAACGGCGGAATCCCCACGATATAGAACCGCAAGAAAAGGAGTACAACAGCAGGGCTCAGAGACCCTTGGTTAACGACACCTCCTGCCACCCTTCCCTACGCAAAGACCACCTAAAAGCATATGTTCCACATCAGGGCGGGTCATCAATACACGGGAGATGGCGGTGGTATGTAGGGTGAGAAGATTAACACATATCTCATGCATGAAACCTTAGGTGGACCCCCCACTCAGTAATACCACTATTACAGGGTGGAGGGTCAACCTACATGATACCACACTCTTTGAAATATGCCCTATATCAACAACAGTACCTGCTCCAACCTGCTCTAGAATTATCATACTCTTGATCGTCCTTTCTGGCCGAATCATGGCAACTTACATTCTGGATGCGACCTCTCTGGCGATGCTGGTTCCGGCAGCTCTCTAATCACGAGCCCATGCCGGTTCCTCTCTCCCGTAGCTTGAGTTCTGTGGTCGCAGGCAGGATTGCACAAGTGCAGCTATTCTCGCCCATCTTTACGAACCCGCCCGCACTGAAACAGACTCTGCTTCAAACACCTTGGCAAGAACAAGCGGACTGGGTACCACCAGCAGCGGGTTAGATGACGGGGTTAACTAGTTGATGAGCAAAAGGATCGCTTGGCAATTAGAATTAAACAGGAAACTTTTGATCTGATTTGCTGAGAACAAATTGTCTAGCTCAAGCCCGAATTGTCAGCAAAGGAACGGACATGAACACATGATCGAAAGCATGCAACTCATGCTGCCAGCCGAAAACGAAACTGACCGCAGCATTGGCCGTAGCAATCAAGTAAGCCGGAGCTGTGGGTACTGCAAGGTTTTCGTCGCTATCAGCACAACGCAGGACAAAGCAAGAGGATCAGTGCAGTTAATTATCACTACGTACTACGTGCTACAAGCACTGACTCCAAACTTATCAGTGCCGCCACCACCGCCAGCACCACCACAAACACCATCACCATCTTTTGTTGCTGCTGTTGCTGCACCGCCAGAACCTATGTTAGTACTAGCGCCTACAATGAGGCCGCACTGCTCATACTGCCCTTGGTACAGCTGCTGATGGCACTGCTGATTGCACTGCTACGCCGGCAGCTGATGCCAGCACTACGAAGTGCTTTTCCTGCTGTACTACAGTATGCTGTCGCTCTTGGTTGCTGTAGCAGGTACGACGGCCAGTTGCAGTCCAGAGCTGGAATTTGAATTCAGAAATGGCCCAAGCAGACAGTCCCGAAGAGCATGCACTTTGGACCGTGCTGACTTGGGCTATTCATTGCCTCCGAATTCGCATGCATTGGATGTGATGGGCGAATAAAACTCACCTGGAGGTGGATGCAGTCCATCGCGACTACGGAATCCTGGAAACTTGAGTGAGTGTGGCAAAAAATCGTGGCACCTGTGTAGGGATTCCTGCGTGAAGGACTCTGCTATATTTTGAGATGTTCTACATGGACTTTATAGTCTTAGGCAAAACAACTTCCACCTTGGGATGCGCATGGGGGCGAAAGCGTGCAGATCACCTGTGCAGTGCCTGGCAAAACTGTTCCCCACGGGTCGATGTGCATGCGCTCTTTCATCTTGACTGACTCAATATGCGAGCTGCTTTTAAAGGCGCACTGCTATCTGACCGTGCTACTGTAAGGTACCACAATACGAAAACTACCCGACGAAGAAGCGCTTAAGAGAGTGGGAGAGAGCACCCGCACCATGGACCATGGAGGGCCCTGTGGCAGAGAAGGATAATTTGAGGTCACTGGCAAGCAGCGCAACAAAAGGCAAGATTGCATTATTAAAGCTGTCGCAGCCAAGAATGGCGAGTATCGCGAGGGCCATGACTCACATCAGCCATGCATACCTCCAACTGCCAAGGGCCAGACTCTTAACTTGGCGCTGTGGCTACTGGAATGGGTCAGCCATCCGTAACGGGTGCAACGCGAGATTCCTCATGCTCCGAATTCAGTGGCACATTATCTAACAGTGAACCCAGCGCTGCTTGAGCGTTCGGTTGCAACATGCCCACGCAGTAGCCTTGGGCAGCTCGAGTTTACATCGCTTGCATAAGGAGGCCAGGCAAAACCCACGCCTCCCAAATCCCAAAGCAAACACATAAAAACGTAGTCACGCCAAACCCTATAGTCCTTCTTAGGTAGATAGAATATGGCTTTGGATCTAGTATAATAACATCCCCCTATACCCCATATTCTATCTACTTCAAGGGACCCTATAAACCCTGAACCTTAAACCCCAAGCCGCAAGCCCATGTTCTATCTACTTAAGGGAGACTATAACCCTAAACCATGCCCAGTAGCAAGGCCCGGCGTGCTCAATGCCTTTCTGAGAGCAGAAGACCCGAAAGCATCCTTCCACCATGGTGATGTGTTTTATCGGGACCCCACGCGGTAACAACAAATATGACAGTAACTATAATAGGACCCTGCTAGGTGTGTTGTTGGGGTTTGGTGTCCCAATTTAAATCCTCTGATTTTGGAAGTCGAGGAACCCCGAGCAAAATCCGAGTTGAACAGGAAAAAGAGCCGTAGCCTGACGTAAGCTAGTTCAATAGGTGCTAGCTCAATCCGTGTTGGGGTCACAAATTTGTTCTCGTGCTCCTCGTATGCGAGAAGTGATTTCCGATAATGCCCCAGTTACGGGGAACCAAGGAAACAAACTATGAGCATATGACTTCGGCATAGCATCTAGCACCTACGTCATGTAGGGTTGTCGCTGTCATTCCCCGCTCCTACCGCAGTATTTCTACTACACCATAAACCTTCAACCTGGAACCCTGCCTTCCACCGCCTTGAGCACGGTTAACGTCATCTGCACGGCCTGCTTAAACCTCAGAAAGGGTCGCCAGGGTATTCTGGTGCAGGGGAAACCCCACTTCTAACCGTGCCCCCTGAAACCTCAAAAACCTAAACCCAAACCCTAGGCTAGAGGTCAGCGCATGTCAGTGTACTGGCGGGATTGGACATTAACTTTAAAATATAACAACCCCCTCCCTCTGATGTTTGTGGCGCGTCGTGCACGTTTGCTGGAGGTTTTTGCGTTCGCGGAGCTTTGGACCGCGACATGTTGGTTCAGGCGGCGGCGAAGTAGCGTGAAAGCATGATGCAGAAGCAGTCAAAAGTCATGTCAGGTGCAAGAAATATGAGCATCAAAGAGAAAGTTGAAGCAAGAGCAAAGCTTGAGCAGGCATGTCTTGCAGTATTATGAACATATCAAAAGCGAGTACACGCCGCATCTTCGAAAATGAATTTGGAAGACGCGAGTGACACCCCTCGCAGTGTTTCGCGGCGGCGCAAATCTAGACATAGGGCAGTATGCAGCTTGACTCATGGAGAAGTAGCGAAAAGTCATGGCAAACACAGTGAATTTGGTAAACTTGAACATGAGAGACAAAGTTGTAAGAAGCATAAATCTTGAGCAAGTACGTCATGCAGCATCAAGGAGATGCAAAGAGCATATACACTCCCTGCATACTGCCGTCCAGACTTGAACTGCCGCAAGAACACTGGGGCGCCATCGTCTGTGGGAAGACATGGAATGTACACGCTCTAATACATACTGATGGTACTGCATGACACACTTGCTCAAGATCTCTACCTCTTACTACTTCTTCGTTCATGTCCAAGTTTACCATATCCATTGTGCTTGCCATGACTTTTCACTGCGTCTGCATGACATTGGGGCTATAGAATGTTACTAGCAGTTGGACATGTAGGGCAGCGGTGGATGTTCTTGAATAGTAGTAGTACAATTTGGAGATGCTGGCCTGCAGGTATACTTTTCAAGTGTTTCTTGCTATGACACCCATCCCCCCCCCAATCCCCCCCTCCCCACAAGTCTCCGCATAGCTTGTGAACAACAGCTCTCCAACAAGATAGGCTGCTGCAAACGTACCTGAAGCAACCTGATATGAAATATTCACAGTGTGGTACATCATGTTTATCTTGAGCATATCTAATATTTGAGGGCGCCAGGGGTTTTAACATCAGGGGGGTGGTTATTATGGCAGGGTGCTTCTGAAAGCAGGGGCGCCTCCTGGGATCTAAAGGCATACATGGGAGGTGTTATCGTGGTCCCTTTTTGGGCAGCCGAGCGATTCGGGGCCGTATTATACCAGAGACCCCAAAAGCGGACCGTGGTTCGACCATCTACCATATGAGCCATAATCTAATCATCCCTATAGTAGGCCCCTATATAGCCCCTTAATAACCCCCTTCAAGGAGTTTAGATTATGTCTCGTATAGGAATGATCAGGTAGGCTAGAACCGCTCGCGAGCTGTATATGCGGGTCATCCTCGAAATGTTCACTGTCTCAACATGAGTAGTTTAGGGTTTAGGGTTCAGAACTTCCCCCCTGAGGTGCTTAGATTTTTATCAAGACTTCCTTAAAACACATGACAATGGACTTTGACCCCAAGTAGTTGGTAGAAAGGCCATCAGTACGGGCTTTTAGAAGGTCCCGGCTACTAATCTGAATGAGCAGACCCACGACTTCTCTGCTTGAAGCACTAAGCCCAGTACAACCATTTTCCATTTGATTCTCCATTAGTGTGCTTGTACATATCTTTGTGCAAAACCCTAGAATGCCGTTAGCGCATTTCCAATCGTAATGAACGCGGTCAGACTGCTGTCAACAACACATTGTACGCGCTTCTTCCTGTATTGTGAAGACTGTTGTATTCTTGACCCTTCCAAGTAGGGCCCCATGACTAACACGTGACCACAGTAGGTCCGGTCAGGGTTACTAAAACTCTAAACCCTAAAACCTAAACCCTAAACCAATTCACCCTGCACGGCCTGCAAGACCTTGGCAATGCCAGCTCAGGCCAAGCAACATGTCAGGGTCAGCGTGGTCAGTTGTCACTGCAATCATGAGTGGCGTCGGAGCCTCGTACTTGCCATCAATCTCCTTAGTTGCTACCAAGATACAAGTAAGTTACCATAACAAACAAAGAACCTGAGTATGCGCTATGTACCCATGTTATGGTAACTTAATTAACCCCAACCCCCCATATAACCCTTGTATAACCCCCATATAAACCCTACATTAATTAGAGGTTCTTAACAGCAACCCAGCTTCCAAATGGCCACTGCCCTGGCCGCGAATGCGTACCTCAATCATTCAGATGTTTGGAGTTGGTCCCTTTGAAGGGGTTATAGCGAGATATGTAGGGATACATGGGGACTATACAAAGGTCCAAGGACCGAAATAATAGGGTTCAGGGCCCAAATACCACCAATCTTATAGTCTTTGGGCCCTCAAACCCTACCTTGGACCCTTACCCAGCCTCACCCAGAGTAACCTGAGATCCTCAGAAAAAAAAAAAAGAAGCAAACTTACCATAATTCATTAGGCACACACACATGCCTTTTTTTAGGTGCATAGGCTTACCTAGGCAACCCTGAGAACCTTGAGGGTGCAAAATGAGCTATAGTCTAAACTCCTAGTATCCCCTTTAATAAGCCCTATAATATACCCTTATATAATCCCCTTTATAACCCCCTTTAAGGAGTTTAGACTACAGCTCAAATGATCCCTTGTGAGCTGCTGAGGTGCTTTGGCGCTAGTCTGCTCCGCAATCCTCCGCATGTTGCAGCCTTTTCGGCCAATGAGGCGCGGCACGAGGTCGAAGCCCTCCAGCTGCATTCGCAAGTAGATGTGTACCCAAAGACGTGACCTCCTAGACCGATGCCTCTTCTCCAACTGGCTCTCCTCGGCTTGCTCTGCAGCCTCCATTGGCTTCGGAGCCGTGGGCATAATCGGGATAGGGATGCAGGGCTGAGGTGGTAAGAGTATGGGCGAGGGAAGCATTGTAGGAGGCATTGCCTGCAGCACAGGAGCGGCCAAAGCCGAACACAAGGAGACTGCAGTTGCGGCTGCTGACAAGGCCACAGCCTGCTGAGCCTGCATGAGATGATCCATCGGTACCCATGGCATTGCCGGCGGAATCTGGGGTGAAGGTGCGTAGGGAGTGGCCATTGCATAGGCAGGGTAGGGAGGGTACACCAGTCTGGCAGGAGTTGGAGGGCCTAAAGCTGGGTGTGCTGGATGCACCGACGGAAGCGCATTGCAAAGGTTAATGCAAGGCGCACCCTGCCCGTGCGGGACTGGTGCGACTGGTGTGCAAGTCTGTGGTACTCGTGCAGTCTGCTTCGGTGCCCCCGCTGGGTTGGCTGTGGGATACTCCGGCCACTGCTCCATGGTTCCAGGCCGATCGCCACGAGGCGTGTCCTCACCCTCATCCCCCACATCACTTGAAGAGGCTGTGCGTGTCGGCCCCCACGTCAAGTTGCGACTGCGATGATCTTTTGGGGTTGAGGTGTCAGGCTCCACAAACTTGAAGAATGTCTTATCCACCTTGACCTCCATCTGGGGCGAAGAGCCGCTCGGCCGCGAACTGCAACTGGAGGTCATTGTGCTGTCTAGGGCTTCTGAAATTGGAGACTCTCCGGGAGCTGTCGTTTCGGAGTTTTGGCTTGGACTCGCTTCTGGGCAAGTAGCACAGCGAGCCCGCTGCTTGGGTTCTGAGTCACTGTCGTCATCTGGATGGCCTTCGATGAATGTGTTCTTTACCTCGGCTGAGCAGCTTGATACAAGACTTCCAACAATCCCAGGCTACTAACCGGTTCGCATAAGCATCCTGTATACAATAAGGGTGTCATCTTGCCCACAAGAACTCCACGCGAAAATGCTGAAACGCAAAAATGCTCAATGACATCAACGTTGCAGTGACGTCTGCGACCTGGGTCATTGTTGGGCTTGTTTTCCCCTCCCGCATGGGTTTTTAGGGTTTAGGGTATCGAAAGCGATGATGCCTTAATGCATTCATTGCAATGTTAAACACCCCCCAGGCCCTGACATCGAATATGTCCCCAAGTGTTGATGTAGTAGGATTGGGGCGTTTGATATTTGGGAAAGGGAATATGCTTCTTCAAGGTTCAGGAAAAAGTACAACCATGTTCGAGTCATAAAGGCTTCTGATTCACAATGCCCCCCAGCCTTGACAGGGATTATACATAGGCATCGTATGTAGGCGCCCTTAAAGAATCGGGGCTTGTTCGAGATTTACCGAAATCAGGGGCCCCGCATAATACCATCCTCGGATTTGGAGGAAGCCTTTTTAAAAGGACCCCTGCTTTTCCAACTCCTTTCTGCCAGAGACACCTGGAGTTCAGGCCGGCACAGCAGGGTCGGCACTGGTGGCGGCATGGCAGAACCACGGAAGCTAGCAAGAACCGCCCACTGGTCTGTGAGCAGTTCTGCTTAAGAGCTAAAGGCAGCTTCAGCCTAAGGAAGACGAAAGAAAAGGCGGATGCAAAAAGCTGCAACAAGTAGCTGCCCCTCTTCTTGTACATCCTCTTTCACTTGTTTGAGGGTGGGAGGTGTAAAGGTGAGGCCACGGAGTGTTCAGCACAGGAACGTGAACCCCTGCACTCCGAAAGAATGCCCGGTGCACTCAACCAAACAATCCCATAGTAATAATAATAGTAATAGTAACAGTAATAGTAATAATAATCATAATAGTAATAGTAACAGTAATAGTAATAATAATAATAGTAATAGTGATAATAATAGTAATAGTAATGATAGTAATAGTAATAATAGTAATAATAATAGTAATAGTAATAGTAATAATAATAATAATAACAATAATAATCATAAAAGTAATAGTAATAATAATAATCAGGTCCTGCTGCGGCTGCAACCACTGGATGCTCCAGCCTGCTCATCCAATATGCCGAGTACTAAGGGGAGGGACTTATGGTAGTATTGTCTTCAGGGACATAAGGGATGATGGGGAATCGAACAAAGATAACATGGATACTCACATGAAAGCTACAGAAAAAGTTTCAACCTAGGTTAGGCGTGGGGGCCGTATAACTCATTGTTGATGGCTTTATAGGAGTGATGCAGGGAATAAGAGCAATAAACATCAACAATTGGTTTCCAACCTAATGTAGAGCCATGATTCCTATAACCACTCCTTTTAAGGGCCTTAAAATTAGGATCCCTATTATAGTCCCTGTCAAGGGGAGGAAGTTTATTAATCAAGGGTCTGGGCTAGCCCTACCATGGTCAAAGGACTAGAATCAGGTTAATGCAGGCACTTGTGGCAACTGCAAGGACTCCCTTCGGTTTAGGGTTTAGGGCATAGGGTTTAGGGGTGATGAGACCAAAGATCGGCGAAGTGGCTGTGCAGTGTTGCGCAAGAGTAACGGCAGACATGGAGATGCAAATCTGGGACAACAGACCAAGACCAAAACTTGCCGAAAATTCATAGTCCCCCTTAAGTAGGTAGAATACAGGGTCTAGGGTTTAGGGTTTAGGGCTATAGTCCCCCCTAAGTAGATAGAATATGGTATATGGGGATCTTATTCTAATATACCCAAAGCCATATTCTATCTACTCAAGGGGGAACTCTATGCACACTTGTGAATCTCCAGGAACAGTCGCGAACTCTCACTGAATACTGGGAAATTCGAATATATGTATATGTATATATGTATTATATATTCACCACGTACCAAAATAGCAGGACAAAAATATAGACCCAACAATACTATGATCTTTGTTATAGGACCCCAAAAAATACCTCTGAACTTAGGAACCCCTCATATGAGTACAGCTTCCTTTTGCAATCCGAAGCAGAGACCCCCACAGTTTGCACGTCTCAGAACCGTCCCACTCAACATACTCTACGGACCCAAATAGCCCAAAAAAATCAACATACTCTACGGACCCAAATAGCCCAAAATAGGTACGATTTATGGACTTTGAGGCCCAATGTAGACATTCAAAAAATAAATTCCCCAGGTATAGAAACACACAAACCCTAAACCCTAAGCCCTAAACCGCCTTCCCCGAAAAGGCGCTGGACGTCGGCCGGGGAGGATGGTGGAGGGTCAGGAGTTTCCTTCGTCAAGCAGGCTTCCGTCAGGTGTCTAGGGGTCACCGTCCTAAGCCCCATGATTAAACCCAGATGTCTAGCCCTCATTTTGGGCCTTCATAGTGGGCAACGCTTCCTAGAAACACCTTTCCGTAGCGACTAAACCTAAATCGTTGCCGGTCCTTGGTGCTGCCATCTTTGCATCGAAACATATTGACCCGATACACAGGCACCAGGCCCTCCTCCATCAGCTTGAAAAGCCTCCGCTCAATAGGATAAGGCACTAATTGGGTAGTGCCCCAAAATAGGGTTCCATTTTGGTACCCTAAATATGAGGTGCCGTGATATCATCTATAACCAAAAGGGGCCCTTGATTTTCAGAACAACCCAATTCAAGCTCGTCCAATGCCAGCTTCTCAGCCAAGAGCAGTTTAGGGATAAGGGTTCCCTAAGGGTCCAAGTACCCAATAATTAAGAACTTGCGTTTTGGGCAATAGTAATTATAGTACAGGCTTTGGGTAAGTATACGATTATTAGGTACTTGGACCCTTAGGGGTTTAGAGTCAGAATACCTCGTGCCCAGCACGAGCATAAAACGCGCATGCTGATGCTTCGAGAAGCTATCTCACAAGTTTTCTCCACAACGCTGCCCTCAATCCTCACATCCAGAAATGGCCACAAGGGTCCAACAAATGAATCATCACTTACCTCCCCAAACCCTGTACTACAAATCCTAGTACCAAATTCCAAAGCAGCCAAACATTGGCTACTGACCCATAAGCCTCAACACGATTAGTTCCTTGTGTACTCTGTAGAGAACTCAATCAGAGCCACTTGATCTTAAAGTGAATTGGTACTGTAGGGGCCTGAATAGCTGTCATATGTTCGTGAGGTCTTTTCGGAGTTGCCCATGCAGTTTCCATTCAGTGTGCTAGTTTTCCATGTGATCCTCCATTGGTACTGCAATAATGGCAGTTTCTTGGGCCACCTGAACTCTAAACCCTTTACTACCCTATACATCCGTATAATCCATCCATATCCCTATAGCCCATACATACCCCTATGATGTTGGTATTTTTGTATGTATTTTTTCTGCCTGATGCGTTACATTACTTGCGCACACAGAGTACAAAAAACCGCATATATACAAGCCAGGGAAAAACCCAGGAGGAGAAAAACCCTGGCCGTATGTTGGTAATTAGTAGGACCCTAATCCCTGAACCCTAGTAATTTTGGCCCGGTGAGTCTCGCCTCTCTGGGGTCGCCAGCCCCTCCAGCTGCGCATAATACTTCTGGCTCCTCGTGCAGAAACAAATACTTATACTGGGGTTTGTAGTGAACCCCAGGGCTCCCAGTTACCTGAATATTAGGTTACTGGGCTATGTAACTATAGGGTATATAGAACCCCAGTCCCATTATTTAGGTAACTGGAGCCCTCGAAAAAAATACTGGGTTCAGCGAGGTGATTGCAAACGAGTTGGAAAATGAGGTCTATCATGTTCGCGGAGATGACATGCAAGGTCATGCTAAATCCCCAATAATGTTCACTTCAGAATAAGGGACCCCTCTTCCCCCACCCCCCATCCTCCTGAGGATGTGGGCCCAAGCCTCCGTAATTCAGGGTATCCGGGTCTATGCGCTCGAGCTCCAGTCGTCGTAGCCAATACGAGTACTAGCCAGTAGTACACATTGCTCATTCGGCGCTTCCAAATTTTTGCGTTTGGGCACATTGATTCTTTGCAATTACGGGTGGTGTGTAATTACGTTCTGGGATTTGAATTAATATGAAGTCAACATTACACCGAATTACGATCAGGACAGAGGTTCCTACTCAGTCAAGACTAGCCACTGCTAACATTTACCCATAAGTCGCGCTGCCAACAACGCTATTGTGGCCTGAGCTCTGTTATCAACACATACGTATAACTCTACCATCCCTGAAACGTAGAATTTTGCAGTGGTTCCATAAAGCACTTACTAGGCACCCAAAGCATCTGCAAAGAAGAGCCCGCGTTTTGGACCACATCCAGGATAGACCTGTAGAGATGGTTTCCAGGGCAGTTCAGGGCGCCATGGTCAGATTTTTGGAGAACCCGAAGGGCTCAAGTACCCAAACAAGGGGGCTGCAAGTCGGAAACACCCTGCCCCCTCCAACTACCCTCCATTCAGGCAGAAGAACCTCTTAAAGACAACCATCCTTTAACTGTCCCTGTGAATCCAACTTCCTGTGCAGTTGAGTAGGAATTCCGGCCCCCCTAGTCATGGCACCGTAATCAGCAAGCAGAAGCCCATAAAACTGTACGTAATTGGGGTCACAGGTCAAGCTTGCAGTGGCAGGTCTCCCCGTGCGCTGAACGTGAAGCGGCTTCTGCTCGAAGAAGCTCTGCTTAAACTCCGTAACGCCCAGGGCGCTCCCCAGCAATGATGATAGACCTCACCACCAAACGCATCATAGGCTGGGTTTGGGTTCGGGGTTTACGTTTCGGGCGGAGACGCCTGAAGCATGGACCCTATATGATCCTATATGACTGTCATAGGATCTCTCCAGGATCCTTGTCATCAGGCTTGGGGTTACTGATCTCGTCGTATTGCGGTAGGCTGTAGGGTGTAGAGCTTTGGCTGTAAAAATGGAGAGAGTGGATCTCATCATAAGGCTAGTGGGGATTGCAGGTCGACAGAGCATGCTGCTTGACCCTCGGCGGCTCTTTCTTCTCGATCAAGGTTTAGGGCCAAGTCCTATAAGGAAAAAGCATTTGCGGGCCGCTTTCTTGCCAAAGGGGCCCGGGTACCCCCACAGCATGCTTCTGACAACGAATTGACACAATTGAAATTCCCTCAGACTTCTGCAAAACACGAGGTGGTCCTCATCTATCACGTGGACCCCAATCTGCAGTCCTGCACCGTCGTTTTGTTTAGTTGGACTCTTCAACGCCGAACCAGCAGTGCTCAAATTCGGCTGTCAGCTCGCACGATATAGCGCTGGCTTGATTGAAGAGACCTTGCTTAATGTGCGTTTTGGCAGCTCCGTATTGGGTCCCTTATGCCATTGCAGGCCATTGTTCAAAAATCATGCTTACTGTTTCTGGAGCCCTGGCAGAATCCAGACCATCCCCTTCAAATTAATCCCCAAGAGTCCGCAGTACCGTGGGAGCCTCATTCAAAACGTTTTGTTCCATTTTTCTGGTGCCCTGCTGTTGTGGGGGGACACCATGAATTAAACACAGCGCAACATTACTTCCCAAGCCACGAATGCAGGATCCCAAGCCCTATGCAGGCCAATCTCCTAGAACTCGACACCCTGAGTCTAGTACACCAGAACCCTCCTAGGATTATCGGGCCCCTAATACATAGTGGGTAGACTTAGGCCTCTGTGGAGGGTAGTTAGAGGGTCCAGGTAGATAGGTACCCATCGAGGCCCCAAATCAGCCGAGCAACCTGCATCAAAGCTTGTATGCGAATCCGCGCATTGCCTCTGACGACGGCATGGTTGCCACACCGACCATTTGTGTAAGGTCCACTTTTTGGACGTTCGGGGTCTCTTCTTGGAGTCCCAACAAGGATGACTCTAGCGTTTTGCTCTCTATATTGAGGTCCGCCTATCTATAGAAACTAGCATTTGTAGGGAGCTACAATCCTATAGAGGGATGGGTTGTGGGTAACGACGTACCTCCAGCCCCTATCGCTCCTGCACTGTAACGACACCTTTGGTGTAGTACATGTGGTTGATTGAGACATTTTCTGGTTTCCAGGATGCCTGAAACGTAATGACGTTGATAGGGTCCGCAGCTCCGTCGACTGGGCATGCGCATTTGTTGTCAGGTTGCTCACAACTTTGTCAACAACACCAAAGATTCCTTGCAATATATCTCGCAGCCGCTCAAAAGTTCAACCTCAAACATCTACACAGGTACTTCGAGGAAATGGAGTAAGGTAGCAGCCTAAATCACAGC
This sequence comes from Symbiodinium pilosum, assembly GCA_905231905.1. Classification (NCBI taxonomy): domain Eukaryota; class Dinophyceae; order Suessiales; family Symbiodiniaceae; genus Symbiodinium; species Symbiodinium pilosum. The sequence goes on from CAJNIZ010043091.1 coordinate 15,509, forward strand.
TCCGGAAGCACCTTGACTTACGGGCGCTTGAGGCAGAGTGGGGGTTAAAAAATCTATATAGTCCTCACCCAGAGGGTCCAAGTACCCAATAATTAGGTACCTGGGTTTTGGGGAATAGTAACTATAGTACAGGTTTTGGTTCTATATATAGCACTATGAGCGTCCCTATATTCACTCTCTACACTCCCCCTTAAGCACCAGCAAGCTAAGGTTTCCCTGTCCCCACTCCTACCCTTTTGAGCAGGGTCTACCCAGTGCCGGCTAGCCTCACCCAACTCCTACCCTAGACCCCAAACCCAAAAACCCTATAATTCCCCTTAAGAAGATAGAATATGGCTTTGGGCCTGGGTATATTATAATCAGACCCCTCCACATACCCCATATTCTATCTACTTAAGGGCCACTTCAGGGTTAAGGGTTGGGGGCTTTAAACCCTAAATCCTTAAACTCTATCCCAACTTCTTGCTTCGGCATCCTCACTGTTGAAATCTGTGGCAACCTGCAGCTCTCACTACTTGACCAGGACCCTCCTGGTACCCTTATTGGCGGCTATGGGGTTTAGGGTGTTGGGTTTAGGGATTCGTGTTTAGGGATTAAGGGGTTAGGGTCTATAAGGATTAGGGTTTAGGGTGTAGGATTTAAAGAGATAATGGAGAATCATATGGACATACAATTGGAAAATTACATGGACACTGGATGATATAGGCATTTAGGCACCGGGACCCCGCAAATACCGGTAATGGGGTCTTAGGCCATAAGAGAGGGGAGTTGGAGGGTTTGGGAACTTTCCTGAACTTGAAAACAAGTCTTGAATTCATCGTCCTTTTTTCATGCCTACTGAGGACAGTTGAAACCTGCAGGTCTGGCTGAAGCTCCACCTATCATCAGCAGATCCTGGAAGTGTAAGGTAGGCTGTCAAATTTGTGGTCCCAATTTTGAATGCCCTAGATATTGGAGGCCATGCCATAATGGGGGCCCAGCATGGACCGTCCTGTTGACACCTACAAATACGATGCACCACAGTCAGAATCTGGGATGCTGCAGCATGCTCCTTTTTCTTGACTTTCCCTAACTCTCCGAGTTGCGTAAATAGTAGGTTACTGGGCTGTGTAACTAGAGGGTATATAGAACACAGTTCCCATTTATTGAGGTAACTGGAGCCCTAGGTTTTGTTCACCCCATAAATAACCCTGCAAAACTGCCTGAAGCTCGTACGAGAGTTTCGAGAACTAGGGATCCCCCTCACCCCCAAATACCATCATCCGTTTTGCACCCTGAACCCTTTAACCCTAAACCTGAAAAGCCTTCATACACAACCCTAGGGCTCCCAGTTACCTAAATAGTAAGGTCACTGGGCTAAGAAACTATAGGGTATATAGAACCTAGAACCCATACTGGAGCCCTAGGGCAACCTGAAACCTCCCCCCCAGCTCCATGGAGCCCAGCAGCCGCACTGAATCGCTTTCAGCCATCTTCGGACTAGCTTGGCCCTTCTTCCGCTTGCCGGCCATGGCGTGGTCGCGAAAGCAGGTTCGGGTTCAGAGCTTCAGGGTTGACTTGGGGCATAAGGGTAGGGTTTAGGGTTCTGAGTTTAGGCTTAGGGTTTGAGTTTAGGGTTTAGGGCTTAGAGTTGAGGGTTCCGAGTTTAGGGTTTAGGGCTGAGGGTTGAAGGTTCAGATGTCTACGTTGAAACTGTAGGCTGGAAGGACTAGAGTTGACAACTTTATGGCGAAAGGCTACACATCCATGTAGGGCGGCTGGGGTAGAAGCTGGGAGTGTTGGGTCAGGGCTGAGAATGCCAAGATTAAATGCACGAAGTTCGGGCCTAGGTGTTTCAAGAACGAGGTTGGCGTACGATTCAGCGTAAACTCTTCAGGGCTTGAAAAGAGTGAGCCTGATAACTAGGCTTTGGCCCCGCTACATTAGATATGTTTGGACCCTTGTTCCGTTTAGGGTTTAGGGCTTATAGGTTTCAGGGACAAGGCGTTTCAGCATCATTTACATAGGACACATTCCGCAATCAAGATTTATTGCACCTCCTGGGGGCCGATGAGCTTATAGTCTAAACTCCTAAAAACCCGCTTAATAGCCCCGACAGTACTCCGCAAAATAATTCCCTAGATAACCCCCTTTTTAGGAGTTTAGACCCTAAACCCTAAACAGACAGAGAGAGAGAGAGAGAGAGAGACAATATATATATATATGTGTGTATAATCCGCATCTAAGGAGTTTAGACCCTAAACCCTAATCCTATATAACCCTCCTTTTTAAGGAGTGTAGACCATGGCTCCTATAATGTCCATTCTTGGACCCATCATGATGCATCGATCATCGGCAGCAAGCAACCCTCTGCAAGCTTTGCAAGTGGGGGTTTCCTAAAAATAGGGGTGCCATTATGCGGGTTATAGGGGATATGCAGGGTGTACATAAAGAAATATGTAGTCTCTAGGGCTCAGGGTCTCCTAAAACTAGGGGTGCCATTTTGGTGGTCCCAATCATGAAGAATGTGATATTTTGTGGTCTATACTGGGAACCCTCTATTTTGGTAAACTACAAAGTGGCATCGGTCTGAAGAGCCACGAACTCTTCGGAAGGCGGTTTAGGGTTTAGTGTGTAACTGCTACTATTACTGTTACTATTACTGTGGAGCAACCATATCGTCGAGGCAGCGCGGAAGAGAATAACAGTATTGAACTCCTGGCTTTTCTGCAAAACCTTCAAAGACAGCTCGTACTTGTTGGGCTATCCTTTGTTGTTGCACCGCCAAGTGACGAAGCTCTGTTTGCATGATATCGGCAATGGTTTTCGTTTATCCACAGTTTGGTGTTGTAACGCAAGGTGTGAAGTGAGTGCGCTGAATTCCTACGTGGAGGGTCATGGCTCGCACATAGATTCTGCATCTAGCGGTACCTGGGCATGCGATTTACGCAGCCGGGCTGTGTGGTCCCTCGTAACGCATGCCGATGCTTACACTCATGCTGCAGTATACCATGTTTCGCTTGTCTGATGACATTACTTCTGCAAATACCGATTTTGCACTACCCCAACCACTTTGCGGCAGACAACCTAGAAAATAGACGATCCCATCGTGCGATCGCCTGCTAGACCTGCACAAGCTGAACAGCAAATGCACGTGCAAATGCTCAAAAACCGCCACCACGGGAAACATGTGAAACGATAAGCTACCTCCATGACCCTACTCCAAGTACTGTCACCAGTCCAAGAAGCTCCCAGTACCCAAATAGTCGGCGCTTTGGTGTCTAAGTTTTCGATATCGTGCTTAAATGCCAAACCATGGTGCTGCGTACCGAGATCCAAGATGGCTCGACAAACTATACGTGCATTACATCGGGAAGTACACTATTAAAGGGTTGGGCTTACCCAGGGCTCCCACGTACCTAAATTGTAGAGCACTGGGCTATGAAACTATAGGGTATATAGAACCCAGTTCCCATTATCGAGGTAACTCGAGCCCTAGGGATATCTATTACAGGGTTGGGCTTATAAAGGGAATCAAGTTTCTAAACCCTATATTTAAGGTTTAGGGTTTAGGGGTAAGTATACCCTTTTGGTGCCACTGGGGCTCTTGCAGAAGTGCACGTAGCTCTGCAATCTTAGCAGGTCCAGCACAATTTATAGGGTTGAGGGTCTACAAGCCTCAGTTTTCGGGACAGGTGCTTCAGGATTTGAGCTTAGCGTGAATGATTGCAACAAATCAGGACAGTAGCATACTCCTTATTGGGCGGACTCCCAAAAAACATGTTTTGTATTAGCCCCCAACAACTTTGACAATGGCAAGGCAACAGACGGCAATGCTGGCAATTTCTTAAAACAAACTTGGGTCAATCCCCCACCCAGTAAGGTATGTTAAGGGCCTATTAACTCCATATTCGAGGGCTATTACTGTAAAGGGGGCTTGACCTAAAATCAAAACCTGGAGCCCCAACAAGCTTACTTAAAGTTCCCTCGGGCTTTTGCCATCCATTGGCCTAGCCCTCAACTCTGGGTAAGGATTTAGGATTTAGGACTTAGGATTTAGGGTTCAGGATTTCGGGTTTAGGATTTAGGGCTTACGATTTAGGGTCTAGGATTTAGGGCCCTAAGCCCTAAAGTGTTTAAGGCATTTCGAGCTTTACGTGGACCCTAAGAAACCTATAATTTCAGGATCCCACACCACAAAAATCCTGACTGAGACCACTGAGACCAATAATGCCATAGGCCAAGTTGTTAAAAATTCTGGTCCCTTTACGAGGTACCCACAAACAAAGTGACCCATAACTTCAACAACCCTTTTCAACCCTAAGCCTCCCTGTGTCTGCCTCTCCACACCTGCCAAGATCTTCAAACAAATCTGCTTCGACCTCGCCTACCTGAAGGTTCAGGAAGCCCAATGTCCCTTAATTAGGGAGTATAGTCCTCCTTAGAGCACATAGAATATGGCTTTGGGTAAATCATAAGAAGATCCCCATATACCCCATATTCTGTCTAGTTAAGGGGGACTATACTCCCTAAATGATGCTACGATCCCTAGTATCAATTAAGGCGCACACCATAATCAAGGGATATTGGGCTGTCTGGGTGTTCCAAGGTCATTAACGCAAAAAACGGATTGTATAGGGCTGATGTTCACGGAGGGGTCCCCGAAATGGTCTAGGGTAATTATAACCCAATTAGGACCGTACTCTCTACCCAACGATAAGCCCACCAAGTCCCCTATTCTGGTCGTAGTTGGGTTACAATAGTTGGGTTATGACTACCGAACCTCTAGGTAGGTCTACTTCGGCAAATCCTTATTGCGCACCTTCATAGGTTTTTTTTTCGCAAAATCATGGTGTCGGATAGTCGATTTAATGCCCTAAACCCTATAAACCCTCAACCCCTAAACCCTAGTTCTGGGAGGCTATAGAATGGGATCCCAACTTCAAGAACGACCCCCCGTGCTGCACCTTACTGCAGATTTGCGCAGAGACCATTGGACTGAACAAAGCTCCCCGGCTCCCATGAAAACTCCAAGGACTTGGGTTTAGGGTTTAGGGTTTAGGGTTTAGGGTACTCCAAGGACTTGGGTAGAATGCGCCTGGAAAGGAGGCTACAGCGAGGTAGTTCGGAAACATGGGCCAGCCAACATATGTATCAAGGTAGCAGATCACCATATATATATATATGTGAATAGGTTTGCATATCTAGTAAGACATACTGTATTGTTTTGTTTCTAAGCTTTAGATGTACAAACTACACGACATCATCTGCAACAATAAGCGCTGAACTTGCGTCTGTCTTTTTTAGACTTAGAAAGTAGGTTACACATGGGGGTAAGTCCCTGGATTGACCCCATGTATAACCTACTTACTCAGTCCCCTTCCGCAACCCTCAATCCTCAACCCTCAATCCTCAACCCTCAATCCTCAACCCTAGACCCTAAACCCTGAATGCTGGAGACTCAGCCCTAAACCCTAAACCCAAGACCTATAAACCCTAAATGCTGGAGACTCAGCCCTAAACCCTAGACCCTAAATGAGGGAGACTCAGGATCGCACCGAGATGTTCCCAGAGCCATCCTAGCAGGGTCAGCTTAATAGACTCATGTGCGGGGAACCCAATAATCGGTCGAAGGGTATGTCTATATAGTTCTATAGGGATAATGGAAAAGAAAATTGAAACTACTATATTAACATAGGGTATATATTGGGGTTCTAGTCCCCCTTAAGTAGATATAATATGGGGTATATAATATACCCAAAGCCATATTCTATCTACTTCAGGGGGACTATGTGTCCACATTTCGGGGATATATGTAGGGATATGCATGGATATGCAGGGAGGTCTAGGGACATGTAGCGACACATGGGGAAGTGTAGGGATAGATAGGGACATACAAGGATCTTGCATGGAAGGTACTATATTGTTTGAGGGAGTTCCATCACACGCAACGTTACATGAGGCAGGGCCTATAGATGTCCAGTTCGTCCGTAGTATACAGGTATGATATGCTTAGGAACTTAGGAACTAGGCCTGGAAGGGCCAACATACGCTCAGGTATCTACGTTTGAGGGCTTAGGGCCCTAGGACTTTCAGACTTCAAGACCTGGGAAGTGGAAGAGGCTCCAGACACCTACTATAAACCCTAAACCCTAAATAGTAGTTTCCACTTTCTTTTCCATTATCCCAATATGACCCCAATATATCCCTAATTACCACCCTAAACTCTAAACCCTAAACCTCTACTTTAGGGGGCTTTTTGTTTGTCGTGCGGGGGATATGAGAAACTCCGGAATTTTCTAGAAGTTCCTGTAAGGAGCTGTGCACTGGATCCCTTCCGCTAAGCTGATACTGTTGATACTAAAAATCCTGCATGACCTAAGTATACTATAGTACCATTGTTCCCAAGGTTTAGGGTACTTAGGGTCATGCAGGATTTTCAGTATACACCGTATCCCTATGTATCCCTACACTTTAAACGGGGATTATTTAGAGTATTGTTATGGGTGCTTTTTGGCGGGACGCTAGGAGTTTAGCCCCTATACCCTAAACCATACATGATAGGGGTTATAAAGGGGGATATCAGATTTTCTTACATGTCCCCTGTTGTTACAAAAGCCGCAAAGTCTAAGTGCGAACTCGAAGGCCGCCAAAAGTACAAGGCCCTGGTGTGGATGAGTAGGGTCTTCATCATTCGTTGTTACAGTGTTGGGGGCCAATAACGGGAATTTTCCCCCCAAGCCTACATAGTCCGTAAACTTTGGTCACAGACCCAATTTAACACTGCACAACTGTATTCTTGAACCCAACATACTGCTGTGGGGAATTAAGGCCTACATGATACTAGGATACATCAAATGAGTTCAGGGTATGTCCTTCATTAAGGGGTCTTGGGTTCTGTACGCGCAGGTTTTGGGTTTGGGCTTCTGGTACTCTTGGGATTTCCATGAAGTGGGGACACATTTTCGGAGGTTGTACGAATGTGCACGCTTCAGGGTAAAGATTAACCTAAATCCTAGACCCTACGTAAACCCTATGGTGTTTGGGGCCTAATGGGTTACTGCACTCAGCGCTTGCGCAAGCAACCTTGTTCCCCAAATGCCCTGCATTTTTGAACCGTTCTGCAACCGTTCAATTCTTGAAAGCCAAATAACCTAGTAGTTTCCATTTTCTTTTCCACTCCCCCAAAACCCTCTCCAAACGCTTAACAGCACGGATCCCCCCATATCCCAATATCTATCCCTATCTCAGCAACCTTCCCACAAGGCGCCTGGTCATACTTCTTGAAGATCCGCTCCTGCTCTGCGCGCTCGAACTCCTGGGTGCACTGAGCCCTAAAAAAGGGGATTAGGTTATGGTGAGGTTATTTAGGGCTATACAAGACTAGGTAGGGTTATATGGCCAGTAAATGAGGATATTACCTGAATGATGGAATTTCAGATGGACAAGAACATGGAAACGAAACTGGAGATACTACATCATTTAGGGTTGAGCAAATAGGAATACAACGCGAACAAGGGGACAAGGAAATGGCAACTACTCTAATGGAGAATCAGAGGGAAAAGCTAATTGAAACTTAGGTGGAAGCTAGGGTTATGTCAAAAAGGGGATGAATGCCAAGAACCTCCTAGTACCCTCAATTGGGGGTGCGACAGGGGGTCGATACGACCCCGAACGGCGTGTACTTAGGCTATAGAGGGTAGTTAGGCTCTAGGTACATAGAGGTGCATAGGGAAAAGGGGGCAGAACAACAAATGCAAGTTTACATGTAAAAATCGAGGTGTATGATTATACAAGTTCGGGTTTCGGAGGATCCAGGGAGGCCAATACCCTTGATTAAGGAAGATCTATTGAGCTGGGCTCATATCGGATGGAACACAGTCATTACGTGGAATATCCATGCAATGGCATCAGAACTATTGATATCAATTGGTCTATTCTTTAAGAAGTGTCTAGGGCCGTCTGGGATCTCTGTAGATTACGCGTCACGGCTGCCCCTGACTAAATTCCTTAAATTAGGGAATATGCCCTAAATCATATTAGGGATGCCAGTATCATGTAGGGTATATTGCTAGATTTGGGGTATGTTGGGCTTTCTGGGCACTCATCAGGTAAAATCTCTGGTGCAAGCCAGATAGACCATATGGAGACACTTGAAGATGTACAGCCCAATTCACAACACCAGTCACTCATCCTGTGGTTTTGTCACGATTTCTGCGACAAGCAAAGGTGTAGATTCAAGACTTCAACGGAGGGTGGAAATGGTTATTATGGTGGTAAGCAGCGGCAGCACACTTTGTAGTCGTATTGTCGCAGTCGGCCGTCGTCTCCGTACTGGAGGTTTGCAGGAAAAAGGGAATGCCATATATAGGGATTAGATAAGGGACTTTTCCCCTGTTCCCTAGGAACCACCAGTAAGTCTCTCTTGCTACTGGAAGGATACAGTGTTCTGCGGCCACGGTTTCAAGCCCTTTGTACCTCTGCCGTGTATTGCTGCAGACTTATAAGTCGGTCATAAAGGGGTTATGTGAGCAATTGTCTAAAGTCCTAGTATCCCCCTGAATAACCCCTATAGTAATCCCCTATATAACCCCCTTTCAGGAGTTTAGACTATGGCTTATGTGCAGACTAACCACCATCAAGGCACTTATAGCACAACAAACGAGCTCAAACCAGTGAAGTCCCCTGAGCCTTCAAATAGCTCCACGCCAGATCTAGGTATCCGCACATTCACCCGAAAATTCTTCCAACTTCTATGTCAGCTATTGTGTTCTCTGATATGCAAGGCCAGAATACGTGGTACCTACTCGAAGGGCCCTATATATATATATACACCTTAAACAGGGGTTATACCTTAGCCTAGAGCTCTAGCTACCTAAATAATGGGAACTGAACTCTATATACCCTATAGGTACATAGCGCAGTAACCTACTATTTAGGCAACTGGAGCCCTAGGGTGAAATGATGCTAGGGTTCCCAGTCTGATAACCTGAACCCCAAAAGTATGTAAAATAATAGCCCTAAGCCCATAATAACAGCCATGAAGGCCATTAGTTTACATGCTTTGGGGGTTTTGGTCATTCTAATTTCAGTACTTTAGAGGTAGTGGACTCCCTGCGTAGCGTCTGAAGAAGCAAACCTTCTGAAGACTCCCTGAGGCAATGTCCTGTGACCTGTTGGGACATTCTGGGCCCGATGCGTCGTAGTGCGTCATGAACTGGAGGAACTCATCAAAGTCCATGTAGTCGTACATGGTGATCTGACATTATTCAATGTGTTCAATGTCATTCAATGTCAGCTATGACAAGACCACGAGGCGATATTGAATGTTCACTATCAGGGGTCACGGTCACAAGGACTGCAGGCCAGTACATCGAAGCGCTGTTGTTTCCGAGACCTTTGCCTTCACCTATTGACTGTGATGATCAGATTCCCGAGGGGAGTATGAGAGTATGTAGTATATGCTTGGGAGCCCAAGGGCTTACTGTATAGTGTCTATCGGGCATTTATACTACATGCGTGCCTGGATCCTTTAGCCAATGGAAAACTTCCTAGCCACCAGAGCCAGCACTCCTAATCAACGAATGGGAGCGCGTCGTGGCTGTCATTGCTCTGTTGACAACGTACTGACGTACAGTAATTCAGGCTGAAAAGCAGTGTCGTGGAGCATGCATGCTGGGTTCAAGGCGCTTTGGCTTCTGAGTTGCCTCAGAGCGGCAAACCTGACTGTGTCACAAATCCACTCAAGGCCACGAACACGTCGACGAAAGCCCGAAGTGGTGCGAAACAATTCCGTTCTTTGCACCCTTGTGCCAGAAGCCAACTTCACTACCGACTAGGGCGACAGCCAATCTGGCAAAGGTTATGAGCCTGCACTTCTGCACCAACAAACAACTGGGTTGTTGTGAAGGAGCTCAGTTTAAGTTACCATCTTGGGGAAACCAAGTTCATTACTATGCATCTATACCCATTATGGTAACTCAACTTAAGTTCCCTACCAGCAATCCAGACAGCAGCTGGGTGTGATCTGCTGGAGTTTGCCCCAATGACCAGACGTGCAGAGCTCAGACATGTCATGGAGACCGCCAGGCTGGTGCCACGTTGTGGTACAGTACCAAGACCCTAAACCCTAAACCCTAAACTCTCAGAGGTTAGGGCTTAGGGTTAAGGGTATAGGTTTTCTGCGTTCATCTCAGAACTCTGCACACAGCATCACCGATGCAGATGCCATCTTTTTGGGAATGACTTTAGGCCTCTCGAGATCCAAGTAGTCCAAGACAGGGATTGCCTGTGAAACGTGAGGTGCAACAAAGGATATTTCAAAGACTTGAACTCTCAACGGATGAACGCATGTACAGAGCGCGTCATGTGCAAGTTCTAGCACGACTGATGGTCCGCAAGTGCACAGCGATCGCACCGCTGGCCCGTCAAGCACCAAAGTTAAACTGCTCTACAGAAATCCCAGAGGCCTGGTATTCCACTCATCAGCTCGCCCTGAACCCTAAACCAGCCAAGTTGGGCATCTACCTTATGCTTGCACCCTGGATTTCATGGACGAAAAGTACAAAAGGTTTTTGGCAACCCCAACCCCCAAAATTAGGACCCTGTGACTATCATATGCTGGTTATAGGCCCTGATTACAAAAGAGACTTTAAAAAACCTATAGTCCCCCTTAAGTAGATAGAATATGGGGTATATGGGGATCTTATAACATACCCAAAGGCATATTCTATCTACTTAAGTGGGACTAAAATCCAAAACACCAAAATCTGGTTGAAGCCGCCTTTCTGGCCATGTCCGTGATAGCCTCCTCCGGACAAGGCCAGCTGGGACAGCGCAGAGCTACTTTACCGGTTTATGGGGTTTCGTGCTTAGGGTTCCTAAAGCTTTTAGGCAATAGCTTCGATTTCGGAATTCTGCGCGGAATATCTGCAACGACTGACAACAAAAAGAATGAGGAGTGCTAGAAACTACGTATTTGCCCAAAAGCTGTACTGTAACTGCCATAACACAAAACCCAAGTTCCGAATTATTGGGCATTTCTGTGCCATCGACCAATTACTGTGTTTTGGAGGTGCTAAGAAGCGCAAGATTTCCTCCCAGAAACTCCAATACCCCTTAACAAGGCAGTATACCCTAAATGGTACTAAGATCTTCACTATGGCTCAAGGTACATTCCCTGACCTAGGAGTTTGGGGCTTTCTGGGAGGCAGCCACCTTTGGACCCTTTGGGGACCCTAAACCCTAAACCTTGCTCCTCCGGCGGGACCCATCGTCCGATGAAGTTCAGCAAGGCATCCAGGTCGTCCTGCTTGGGGTCTTTAGGGTTTGTAGGTTTGGAGATAAAAGTCTAAAATTAGGGTTTGGGGTTTATAGGGTTTGGGGGTATATGGGGGTCATGGAGTTTTAGGGTTGTTAGGGTTTGGGGTCTAAGGTTTAGGGTTTAAGGTGTAGGGTTTTAGGGTTCAGGGTGTAAGGTTTAGGGTATAGGACTTAGGGTTTAGGGTTTAAGGTTTAGGGTATAGGACTTAGGGTTTAGGG
>CAJNIZ010043091.1:29975-55261 GCA_905231905.1 Symbiodinium pilosum
GTGAGATAACCCGACCACCCAGTAAGTATTCCCATATGAGCTATAGTCTAAACTCCTAGTATCCCCCTTAATAACGTCTATCGTGCTTCCAGTATAGAATCTCCTACATTAGCCCATTTAGGGAATTGGGACTATAGCTCATATGGGTACTTAGGACCCTTTGGGGTAGGATGAGCTTGTGATTGTAGCACAGACCCCCTGAAGGATCCAACAAATGGAACCCCCTAACAATCCCCTAGTTTCCCCAATGCAGAAATGGGTTCATATTGGGAGGCGGTTCCATTTTTTGAATCCTTTAGGGGGTCTGGCTGACAGCTGGGCTCGACACATTTTGGCGATGCGCGGATCCTGCCGACAGTGCCCTCAACCCTATCTGCAACACCAATTACCTGCACACGGTTTAGGGTCTAGGTTTTCATTGGGTTTATACAGCTTCATATGAGCTATCATCTAAACTTCTAGTATCCCCCTTAATACCCCCTATTCCAGTCCTCTATGTACTACCCTATGTAACCCCCCTTTAAGGAGTGTAGACTCCACTACATATGGCCCAGAAATCCAACATCCCCTAATTGCGGAATATACCCTGATTAAATCTTACTGGCATCCCTGACGTCTTTTAGGAGACCAGGGTTACCAGGGTTACAGACTATATCTCATGTGCAGTTCCCAGTCCACGGTGGATGGCTCTCCCTGCAGCCACCTCGCCCCTACAATGCCTCCCTATCCAGCCACCACCCAAGTATTTTGCCCATAATACCTAAACCCTCCAAGTAGCTTCTATTATCACCGAAGGACTCACTGTTTGGGGCGGGTCCCATAATCCCAATTATGGGCACTAACAACCTCTTGGTATACAATGGAACTTCATTTGGGTGTATCTATATTAGGGGGTGAGGTGGCGGCGATCAGTTGGGGAGGGCATTGAAGAGTTTGGGCGGCTTAAGCTTGCATAGGAAGCGTGGTGTAGGCTTTAGGGCATGACATAAACTACTATTCAGACAGCTGTTGACACATCTGGGTGCATGTTTGAAGTTAATCATATACAAGTCTGGGGCTGTCATGGTTTAGTACTTTAGGGCCTTAAGATTGTATAGAAAGCTGTAGTTGCCCGACCCTGAACCCTAAACCCACAAGCCCATCATGAATATCATTTCTATCTCCACTCGTGTCCAAATTGGCCCCCAAAAGCTGGTTCAAACAAGATTCACATCGGGTCTGCGCAATTTCTATAACCCCAAACCCAAAAGCCCAGCAAGATATGGGTGCCCCTAAACCCCTCAACCCCTAAACCCCGAAACCCCTACACCGCGAACCCTAAACCCCGAAACACCTAAACCCTCAACCCCTAAACCCTTAACCCCTAAATCCCACAAATGCCCCAACCCCAGCCTGGCCGTCAAACACCTGCGCGTTATCCGCCATAACGGCGGCCAAAGCAGCCTCCCAGTTTTCTGGGGTTGTAGGGGCTTAGGGGTTTAGCGTTTAGGGATTTAGGGTTTAGGGGTTTAGGGATTTAGGGTTTAGGGGCTTATTAGGGGTTTAGCGTTTAGGGATTTAGGGTTTAGGATCTATTCAACCTAACTAAGTGTAGGCTACCTAAGCCTAAAGGGTCCGCGGCACAAACATAGCACACAAAGCTGGTGGGGTATGCTTGGATTCTGAAGAGATGATACGGGTCTCTTCTAAGGGACGTATCTTCCCCGGGCTAGGATCAGACGCATTTCCAAGGAGAAGGATGCAAGGAATTGCGATGCTAAGATGCCATTTCGAACTGGCTGCGATGCACTGCTTCCCTGAAACCAACATGGAACCTTGTCTGATGGCTTCAGAGGGCTTCTACAGGGTAACTACTAGGGTGTATAGGGTTTTAGGGTATACCCTCTGCCAAACTTTCATGGAACCCAATGTAAACCTCTCTAAGCAGCTCAGTGGTCTTGATAGGACCCGTTTTGGGATTCCATGCAAATTCGGGGAGGGTAAATGGTGCACAAACCGCAGCCTTGTTCCACATAAATTCGCTGCGGGGCTCCCAAACAGCAAGAAGTAGCTACTGTTTCATGACCTTAGGGGCGAAAGTAGGAGGTAGAATGTAGACTTAAAGCTCTAGTGATAGGACAGTTGGAAGAACACTTCAACACAGACATCAGTTGCAAAGCATCCATTCCAGAACCCTTCATGCACATACACACGCACACACATAGCAAGGTCCCTATCCGACTGAAAACCTGTACCTCGAAGGTCTCCAAGAACATATGATACATGAGTTTGAACTCCATTCCGGCGTCATCGAGGAGGTCAGCGGGTGAATGCACATGATCATGGTCTCACACTAGATGGCAATGACAGAAAGGGTTCGAGGGACTACTAAAACATATCCTGTTATTGAGAGCTTGTGTAGGATCGGACACGAAAGAGGACTTTTTGGAGCCGTTTCCCGAAGCCCTAGACACTTGTAGGATGTGTGGGGTCCGCAGTTGCAGGAGCCTCGTCTTCCTTCTGCTCCTCGCCTTTGCAGGCAGTTTCGCATTCGAGGGTTGCTCAAAGCGTGCTTGAAGCGGTTAGGGTTACGGTTTAGGGAGTAGCCCTGCAGACCCTGAAAAACCCTGGGAATACTTGAGATGGCAAGGGTCCTAGTAAGAACCCAAAGAATCCCATGTACCTGCATGGTACAAAGTATGATTTCCATAGTAGGAACGTTGCGCATGGCTTGGGTATGTATTCTCCATGTGACTACTTGGGACCCTGTGGGTATAGAATGTATTGCTATTTGCGCTATAGTCTAAACTCCTAGAATCCCCGTAATCACCAGTATGATACTCCCCCACATCATCCCTTATAGAACGTCCTTTGAGGAGTCAAGACTCTAGACTATAGCTCATTTGGAGAGTTGGACCTGGCAAACAACTCTTCACATGGGGCCCTGAGGATTCAAATGAAATGCCCGAGGGCTTCTGGCTCGAAATCATTAACCCTCGTGAGGTTTAGGGTCTGGGGTTTAGGGTTTAGTTAGGGTTTAGGTTTTAGAGTCCCTGCAGTCAATTTAGGTGGACCCCCCCACCCAGTAATAGTGACTATAAGGGATAACGGTGAATATATTAGGGTCCTCTTATATTCTTATTCCACCACTATTACAGGGCGGGGCCCTTCCTAAGGGACTATATTAAGGACTACATACAACTACCAGGAGGACCCCAAGCTCCACCATTAAAAGGATCCTTGATAAGGCTAATCTTGACAGTAGCTCATGAGGGCAATTTCCGAAAATTGGGGGCTCCTCCTTACATACCCGAAATCGGAATCCCAAAGCAGGGATCCACATTTGTTGCAGCCTCCATGTTTTTGTGGATGGCTGCCCGATAATTAAATGCAGCGCTGGTATGGACGAACATCTGCAGGAGAGTATGATAACGTAAATTGCCAAGTAGGACCATAACCGTTTTGCTTAGGAGTTACAAGGTATATCATGTCCTTACAACTGCACAATCTTGGGCTTCGGCCGTCCGTGGCGGATCCTGGCAGATCTGCGCGCTGCCACTGACAACTAGCTCAACTGGTCTTGTCTAGATGTTCCTGAAGGCTTACATGGCGCGCAGGAAGGGGTTGTACAACTTGACCATGCTTGAAGCAACCCCTTTCTAAATGTAATTCAATGGACCCCCCCCTTCCCAACTAAGCGTGAACAAGAGCATCAGTCCCTTTGAGAAGATGGTAGGCAAGGCACCAGGAACTCAAAAGCCAGTTCAGGTTTCAGTTGTAATAAAAATAATAAGAACAGTGATAGTAATAATGATAATACTAATAGGTTCCTCTTTACAAATCAACTATGTACCCCAAGTAGCCATGTACTTAAGTTGCCAAGCATCAGGAGAGCTGTTGTGCAAACTACTGACGTGGCTCATGATGGTGTTGGGGGAAGGGTCGAGCCTTCCTGTGAACCTGACTTGGATTTTAACACAGTACTAGAGCAACCTTTCTAATAGAGCAGGATTTAAACTTCGGGGGTATGTTGCATTATAATTTCATCAGGACTATCCATGTGCAATATTTGTAGCTAGCCAGTTTCTACAACAGCCCCACAGCCTTGTCTACACCTTTGCTTGACACAACCACAGGATGAGTGACTTGTGTTGCTAATTGGGCTTTACATCTTGCAGTGTCTCCATATGGCCTATATGGCTTACATGAGAGATTTTGCCTGATGAGTACCCAGAAAGCGCCATATCCTGTACTTAAACCATATACTCTAAGTGATACTAGGATCCCTAATATGATTTGGGGTATATTCCTTAATTCTTGGGGGCTTTCTGTGTATTTGTAGGTGACCCTGAACCCTAAACCTTCTCTCTGCCTTCCATCTCCTGATGGATCAGCGCCAATACGCCAACCTGAGCTGCACAGCATTTGCTAACAGTTTCGGGTGTTTCCATACCCAGGGCTCTTTGTAGTTCCTTTTGGGGGTTGCTATGACTTGTTGGTAAGGGATTATAATATAGTACCCAAAAGGAGCTACATAGGAGGGTCTGGGTAAACAGATGGGACCCAATATAGACCCCCAAACACTACCGTGCCTACTCATTCTAGGGGCTGGCAAAAGTGGACCCGTAAGTGTAGAATGTTGGCATCTCTTGTCATCTGCTGGTTGCTGCTTCAAAACTGATGATCGCGAAGAAGCCCTCTCACGACAATTCTACTAGCCTGTAAGATCCGCGACGAGGAGCCCACAGAATGCATGCAGCCGTCTACTACAATTATGTAAGACGTAACCCAAGGCAACAACCCGAAACTTACCAATCTTGCTCACTTAGGCGAAGGCTTTTCCGCGCAACATGTCGATGGCCAGAACCACTCTTATATAATCCGAATCCCTATACAATCCCCACATACATTCCCCTAAACTATTTAATCCATAAATGAACCTATAGAATTTCATATAATCCCTTAACCCTGTATCGCCCCCATTGTGCTACAGAGGTCTTGCAAGCCGCGAATTGCTGGCCTGACTTCCTTCCTTGAAAGATAGGGAGTAGGTTATTCTTCTGGGGAATTGGGGTTACATTAGGGCTATATTAGGGTTATATTCGGGTCATATTGGGGTTAAATAGGGAAAATGGACAAGAACATGACATGTTTTTGGGGTTTAGGGTTGAGAGTATATAGGGTATGGAAAAGAAAAAGGAAACTACTATTTAGGGTTTAGGTCTTCAGGAGGCCGCGCAGATAGGCAAGTGATGTAGCCGCAATTTGGTGAGGCATTCGTCAAGGGGTCGGTCCTCCCACCTCATGATAGTTGTAGCAACGGAACAGATATGCACCCAAACAACCCCGTCCCCCTAATAGAAAAAAAAACATGCGGCTAAAGGTTCCCAACATCTTTCAGTAGACCGTAATGGCAATATCTATGGAAAGGTTTGATAATACTGTTGTTGCTAGCCTTTATGACTGTTACTATCACTATTGCGACTGTTATTCACGTTGCTCTAAACTCTACATCCTAAAGCCTAAGCCCCAAACCCTAAACGACCTAAACCCTAAATCCTGAATCGTAAAATCCTAAACTCTAAGCCCCGATTACATGTATCAGTACCACTGGGGAGCACCCAGAAAGCCCAATGTCCCCAATTAGGAACCAGGGTTTAAAGGGCTTAGGGTGCAGCCCCATATCTGCTAATATAATGTAGACCCCTGATTTGAAAAAGATCTTTTTAAGGGCCTGAATATTAGGATGCCCATTATATTCCCCATTAAGGGGACGGTAATTATTAATCATGGGTCCTGGTTGCCAAAAACTATACTAGGATCCCTACAATGATTTAAGGTTTATTCCCTAATGAAGGGATACTTGTCTTAAGCTCTTTATTGGGGCTTTGTGAACAAACCCAAAAGGCCCCAACCCTAAAGCCCTAAAACCCCAGACCCTAAACCCTACTGCCCTTATCCCGAAACCCTAAAATCCTTAAACCCAAAACCCTAAATCCTAAGCTCTTCAAACCTAAATCCTAAGCCCTCAAGCCCTCAAACCTCAAAACCCTTCTCAACCCTAAACCCTAAACCCTAAACAGCACCCTGTGCTGCTAAGGCAGCCGCTGCCCAGCTTTCACTCTGGAGCCTCCAGGACGCTTGGGATGTTGAGGGTTTAGGGGTTTAGGGTTTATAGTTTATAGTGGCTCTTAAGTAGATAGAATATGGCTTTGGGTATTATAATAAGATCCCCATAAGCCCCATATTCTATCTGCTTAAGGGCGACTGTAGGTTTAGGGTGCTAAGGAACACATGCCTGGACCCCATAGGAATGTAGAACCATGTTCTGTTAGAGGATTTGTGGGTTTACTTGGCTTCATGCTTCTCCTTCAAGGGCTCTGTCTTCCCACCCCCAATGGATAATGGAAAAGGAAATGGAAACTCCTATATTATGATCGGGTATTTATTGGGGTTATATTGGGGTTATAGTGGATTGAGTAGTGAGTAGCGTTGTCTTTGGTGGTTGAACCTAGTAAGATAATATTCCTCATGTACAATACTATACCCCAAAAGGCGGATATAATCTTACTCTAGAATGGGTACCATAGTGTCCCCAAATAAGATACTACTCAACTGACCCAAGACTCCAAGACTAGAACCCTATCGATTTCAAATAGGGGGTTTCCCAAAATTAGGGCTATCCTCTTGGGCCCCGATAATAAGGATTATCGTATTCCTACACCAGGCTTACTCAGGCCTCTTCAGAACATCGGAATATGTGTATCCTACAGGATGTTGGTGGGATATAAGGGGTATAATAAAAAGGATATGTGGAAATGTGGGCGTCACTGCTATGCGGCATATCCTCGTCATATCCTTACTTTGGGTTGCGACAGCATCTAACCCCGATCATAGGTACCAGGAGCGTCTTGGTATCAGGCATGGCGTAAAAACTGTGCGCCAATATAGAAACATGTGTGCTAGGTGGGGCTGCCGCGGGAATGCCATGACCTTGCAATTGGTTGGATTTTGTTGCAGGCGAGAAAATCATGTAAGCTGCTAGATGGCACTCTATCATGGGCGTGGTGTGCATGCGCCGGCGCTCGAACACCCAACTCAGACCCGAAACTGTAAACCCTGTCCCCGGGGCACGAAACTATGCATGTCACGTAGCTTATGGGGCGCGCAACAGCGTTCATGGAGGCACTCCGGGGCCTAAGTATATCATGCAAATTAAATCTTGGTGGTAAAAGGAATCACTAGCGCCAAAAAACCCTGCATCATCCCAGCTCCCATTTCACGTCCCACGCCCGTGTCCGTTTAATTCTCCATGCTCCCCTTCTATTCCTACTTCATCCTACGTCCAAATCCCGCCTAAACCCTAAAAAATGAGCCCTACACTGTAATCTTCAAGCTCTCAAAGCCTGTCCATCTGCTCGATAACGCGCTCCGTGGTCGAGGACACATCGTGGAGCAGTTCGACCTGTTTAGGGTTTGGGGGCAGGAGTCTTAGGTTTATCCATAAATCATTTCTTCTGCATGCAGTGTGTTATGTACATGTATGTATGTATGTATGTCTGTCTGTCTGTCTGTATGTATGTTTGTATGTATGTTTGTTTGTATGTTTGTATGTTTGTATGTTTGTATGTAAGTATGTCAGTATGTAAGTATGTAGGTAGGTGGGTAGGTAGGTAGGCAGGTAGGTAGGTAGGTAGGTATATACAGTGATTAGTGTATAGGCACATGCCTGAGTATATTTTTGGTATAGTTTACTGATTAGCTCTCCATTTCCTAGCATTCTACCTCTCAAAAAGCAGCGATCTGAACGCCAAACCTTGGGTTTAGGGTTTAGGGTTCAGGGTTAGACAGACTTATAGCCTTAAATCTTTGTGTTGTTTATAGCTTCGAGCTCCACTCAGTGAATGCTGTCCAAAACAGAACTTAAAAACACCCGACCAGTTTGTAATACTATGCCAGGAGGCCGTGGTTTGCAAGATTCAGTTATGTAAATGGGAAGTTCTTCAAATTAGGGGTACCTTTTTGGGGGTCCCTATATTAAGGATTATAGGATTTGGGGGTCTATATTGAGGTCCCCCTTTTTGCGAATCTACCATATGCTACGGGCACAGTACAATCCCAAAAGGGACCCGGATATGGACGTGAGACACTAGATAAACCACCAAGCTTCCGTTTCAGATTCCCTTGTCCGTTCCGTTTTGATCCCAACCTTCAGGGTTTCGGGCTTAGGAAAAAAGAATCAAACAACCCTCTTGGATTGAAATGTCCAGTTCCGGCCTCTGCTTCCTCCTGTAGAAGAGCTGTGCCTGGGTTTAAGGGTGGCGTTTAGGGTTTAGGGTTTAATGTTTAGGGTTTAAGGAATTTCAAAAATGTATGAGAACATCTGGAACCATAAGCAAATGATGCTAAGACTAGGAATGATGATAATAGTATGGATTCTACAATGCACGGTAAATTCCGATATATATTGTAAATGAGCAAGGATACGCCAGGGTATCAGGTTTTGTGTTCTAAAAGTGCTCAGCTCGAGTTTCAAGGGCATGACAGGCAAGTGGTACCGGCGGAAGAAGGACCCCTGCTCTTTGGAGACCCTAGTTCGTAAAAGCTCAGTTTCCATTTCACTTTCCATTTTCTTTTGAATCTGATTCTCATTATTGGGGGGTAATGTCCCTATGTAGTCCTAATATAACAAGCGGCACGAAGGTCCCTTCACCATCTCCCAACTACCGAACTCCAAGGTTTTTCACCACTTCACCTACAAGCACTTCTGTTTGGGGCCCTGAATCTCGAACTTTGGGAACCCCGAGCATGAAACCCCAAACCCTGTATCCTTTTGTAGCCTTGCCAGACATCCCTTAATATCGCCTCATCCATAAACTTACCCCATGCAGTTCTTCAGGTTGACCCTAAACCCTAAACACAATGCAGATGTGCATAATGTGCCACGGATATATTGCGACCTGCGACCGCAGAATTCAGATTTTTTCACACCGGTTCATGTAGCAGCCAGAATTTGTTTTCTCGCTGACTTGGCAAGGTCAAGTGGCTCTTTTCACAACGAAAGCGGTTGTTGGCAGTAGTCAAACAGGCACGGGGCCTTCGCCGCAGCTGCCGGTGGCAAGTTCAATGTCCTCCAACGCATGAAGCAGAAGAGGATGAATGATTTAGCAAGAACCCCCAAGGGATGTGCTAGATGGGATAGAGGCACTAGAGTCACATGAGGGAAATCCTTGTACTCTCAGCTATCCCCTCCTGATCTATGAGAATTGTACATGCGCGCTCTGTGTGCACTTTTTGCACGGGATGCTGTCTGGAATGGGCTGTTGGGCTTAAATTTTTCATCATCAACAGACCGCGCTATCTGAGATCGAACCATGGAAGGCTTAGTCCGGATCATGTACCCTAAGCCTTGGGTACTGCCCCCACCCAGTAAGAGTCTATATAGGGGTCCTATGAAGGGCTATACATAGCCATCTTGTAGTTATTGTCCAACTGTTACTGAAGGGGGCAGTACCCAACCTAAGCCCTAGACCCTAATTGTTCTATTGGGTCTCATTGGGTAGACCTTGAACTTCGGGCCGGAGTTTAAGAAAGTCAGATTGGAACTCCTGAAAAGCGGCTTCTCTTTATGGGAGTTTCCCAACATTAGGGGTACCCTTTGGGGGGGGTCCCCATAATAAGGATTGTAGTATATTGGGGTCTATGGAGTCCCCCTATTTTGGGAAACTACCATAATTTTGTAGACCCACGATCCTTCAAAGTAGTATACTTCAGCAGAGGGTCCTCAATGAGCTCGTAGGTCAGTGCGGCCAGTCGCCGAGCTCTTTCCTAGTGCACAGCAAGTACTCTAGGGTTTAGGGTTTAACAATCGTATGTAGCAAAAGCTGTATCGCAGCAAGCCGCATCCTGCTTAGATGCCCCTGTTTCAATTCCTCACTAACCCGGTTAGAAACCCTAAACCCTATACTATACCCTAGGGGTCCAGTTACCTAAATAATGGGGTTCTAGGTTCCATATACCCTATAATTTCGTAGCCAATACCTACTATTTAGATAACTGGAAGCCCTAAACCATAGGGAATAAGCCGGCTAGAAACCCTAAACCCTACAATGCCTTACTGGGGGTTAGTAAGGAAAAAAGGAATATAGTATATTCCATAGGGAATATACTCCCTTATTCAGATCGCTCGCCCCAGAGCGGCACACCCGTTTCATGTCGGAAAGTCAAGGCCCGAGCCAGAGTTGTGTCGGTGTAGCTCACCTTCCGGAAGCTTGCTCCACCCTAAGGCTCCCAGCTACCCTAAATGGTAGGTTACTGGGCTATGTAACTATAGGGTATATATAGAGCCCAATTCCCATTATCTAGATAACTGGATCCCTTGGGTATAGTATGGGGTTTAGGGTTTATAGGCTTTAGGACCCCCCAGGCTTTCCTCCATCCACAATAATTATTTCTCTGTCACATCAAGGACGGTTTTTGATTTATGTTCAAGATGGGATCCGTACCCAAACCGCAAGGAACCCACCTTTTATTCATACCTTGTCTAGAAACCCATTAAATAGGCAACGGAGCAAACCCTATCGACCCCAACCCTAAACCCTGAGACCAACCTCACGACCTAAACGCTTTCGGCAGCGCCTCCGGGGCGGGAGGTGCTGGCGCAGCCAAGTCGGAGGTCACCCTGGCAAGCTCCCACAGGGCCCAATATACCTTATAATAACGGACCATACCTTAGATCATAGTAGATTAGGATTTAAGGTAAGGGTTTAAGAGAGGCATATGTGCCCGAAGTGGAGAATGAACTGGGAAATGAAAGCGGACACGGGATGGACATCGGAGTTACCTGGATAGAACGCTTCAATTCATTGAGCAATATATCCTCCACATGACTTATTGTATCGTCCTTCATTGAGGGGTATTGGTCTCCCTGTATTTACGTTTTAAGGAGGACAGGAGTCACGGTCGATGAGGGCGTAAGTTGAGGAAGGCGTCAGCCAATGGAATGACCTTTTAACCAGAGCTTGTTGAAAATGGTCGTCTATGCATCTACTGTAGTCTCTTTAGACCTATAACAAGAATATGTTCAATAATTTCTTAGGGTTCTACTACTGTACAAACAGTTCTTAAGGAGACTATACAGTCTATATAAAAGTGGAAAAAGCACTGCGCCTCCTAGTAATTTGCGGTCTTCACCTTCTCTTTCTGCGGCACAAGATTGCACTACGGAAGGTTGCTGTACATCCTACTGAGATTTCTGCCAAAACGGGCAAGTAACCTGGTGGCACCGCAAAGATTATGCGGGGACGGTAGTTTGCTCGACAAGGCCCCCCAGTCGGGTTGCAAGGCCGATTCACTTGCAGTAGCAGTACACCATGGGTCCAAATATCCCAGTGGATGTACTTTTATTGACCTTAGACCCCAAAGTAGGTATGTTTTCTAGACCTAGAGCCTCAGGGGCAAGGCTCTTGGTGATCTCACAACTGGTAAACATCAGTTGTGGCAAAACATCGTGGATGCCCATGGCTTGAGATCTCCAGTTGGCCCGGATGCTCAAAGAGATGATCCTTCCCCCGAGGACAGGTCATTACTACAAGAGGTCCTTCTTTCTTCTATGGTCATTTTTGCTGCATGGACCGGCAGCTATTCTTCAACAAGGCCTCACATCATCTCACATCCCACATCCCTCAGCAGACTCTGATTTGAGCGCTGGATTCAATCGAAGCGCAAGAAAAAAACACCACAGAACTGCTCTGACCCTGCATCAGCAAGGAGGAGCTCCATACCCAGCCAAGAATTTTGCACCGTTCGCCCTTTACGAGTTCCCGGCTTTGTCGCTTCAGCGCCGATCTCTCTCAAGGAAAAGACATCCTCGATGAAGTCGTGGGGCCTCTGCGCTGGCTTAAAGAGTCTGCTTCCCAGGCTCTCTCTCGCAGTAAACGGGCTACAGGACCGGGATCACTTTGACCAGGAAAAGTCTGAGAGCCGAGCGCCCTCGAACACATGGTATCTGCCGTGGTGAGGAGACTGGCCATCACCTTCACAAGGATTGTGACTGTGACCTGCTCTGCATGACTTCGCGCTGACGTGGTATCCCGCTTCCGGGGGCCGAAGCATCAGGACCATTGAGATGTCATGAAGTACATAAATTTTGGTATTGCTCAAAGAAGGGGTCTTGGGCTTTCTGGGTACCTTGCCCCTTGTAACTTAAGCCCTCATCCAGTACATAGGTTCATGAGTCCATGAAAAGATCGGAGGATGGCCTCGGAAACTTGAGCAGCTGCCGCGCTGATCTCCTTCCGCCAGAACCAACTTTCTAGGTTGGGCTGTAAGTACTCTCGTACTCACCTACGCCTAATACTGAACCCCGGATCCCCTAATTATAGGTCTTCCCGAATACATGATGATACTATATATGTATAGACAAATATGTATATGTGGGGGGGGGGGGTTATTAGGGAGGTGGGAGTGGCTTATAGTGGTGGGACTGGAGTGGTGGGAATGTATGGCATGTTTTTTGTTGACCGGAACAGCAGGCTTGCCGCTTTGAGTTGTGGTCATATCAATACGGACATCCCATATACATGACAAAGGTCCCTAAGGAGTCCTGTACGCATTCACATCATTCACCAAGAACCTATGGTGACACCTTGCCGGTGATGTGGGCCAAGGCTGAAACTTTGTCCGGAGGCGCTGCTTTGAAAGACTTTAACCCTAAACCCCACATAGATTCCCCAAGTGGGGCCTGCATTGGTCACATGATGATGACATTAAGCGCATTGGGCATAGGATTCTATGGAGACAGGAGTCTCGGCGGGTTCTCAACTTGGGCGTCTATGCTTTGGCGTATTGCAGTCTACGCACGGGGTGTACGTAGAAGAATTCCAGGGTTGTACAAACCCTGGACAAGTTGAGCGGGAGCGCAATTTTTGATTAATCATTGAGCAAGCAAAACCTGTAATTTTGAGGATGTCCCGCACGGGAGCGCAATTTTCATGAATCAGGGGCCCGACCAGTTCGGTTACGGACCCCTCTAGCAAAGGCGAAGTCTCCTATTTTTTGATCGAAAATCAACATAGAACGCCGGTTTTTTGAGGATGCTCCGAGCGAGAGCATGATTTTGAAGCGAACAAGGGCGCGTCCCAAATGTTTGCGCTACGGAAGAGTACACAGGCAAGGCGGGCGACAGCACATCAAACAACTAGAACCCCACAGGAATGTGGGGAGCAATACTAACCCTAAGGCCATTAAGTCCAAGGAATTAGAATAGTTTTGCGTGTGCGAAAATCCTAAATAGCCGTCAAACCCAGACCCCCTAAAGGGAGATCCCAAATTTCTGAGACCCTAGACCTTAACCCCCATACATGCCTTTCTTCCCTTATACAGGGCAGGGTGTGCATTTATCGCCTCCACAAAGGACTAGAATACGCTACATTCGAAACCATGATAACATCCTTCCATATCCGCCCCGCGTCACCCATTTATGGGGACCAGCTTTGGTACTTACATCCCTGTATCACTTTCAAGTAGGCCAATACCCTTAATGAAGTTCAGGCATGTTCGCCAATTACGAGGCTTTTTGCTGGCCCGCTGGGCCTCTATATCATCCATAACTCCAAAACCTAAACACTATCACTCATAGCCCATTTAGAAGAGCCCAGTTGGACGACTTCCACTACTGGCCCCGTTCTGCCTGTAGAGCTGCGATGGAGTCTGGCACTTCGCCCTGGACGATTGAGGGTTGATTCCAGATCCTTCATTCCAACCCCTTTCTTAACGTGCCTTGTTGTGTGCACAGGAGATACTAGACAGTAAAGTAGGTATCTCCAAAACAGGGGCGAGGTACAAGGGTCTAGGTAGAGCGTAGACTATTTGGGTTTATAATCCCCCTCAAGCGGATAAAATATGGCTGTAGGTATATTATAATAAGATCCCCATATACCCCATAGTCTATCTAGTTAAGGGGGACTATAGAGTTTAGGGTGACCACTGAGCTGTTGGAAGCGAGCCTCCTCACTAAGCGGCATCTGCAGCATGCTGTGCCTCCGCCCGGCAGTAGGGCTACCTGGCATCAACTTCCACACTCACAGGTATAGTGGCCCTCAAGTAGATAGAATATGGCTTTGGGGATATTGATAAGATCGCCACATACACCATACTCTATCTTCTTAATTAAGGGGGGCTATACTCTTGCCGCTCGAATTGCGACCGCTCGAATTGCGACCCTACCAGTTCTACTGTCCCTAGTCCTGCACTGCGGCCACCTGTGCACGGGCAACTGTTTTTTTCTTGGGTGTGTGTTGCCTCTTAGGCTTGTTCAGACAACTTGCTAGACCCTGATCCGCTTTCAAGTACAGAGTGTTGCTGAGGTGAAGCATTGAAGAAACACATTAATCAGCCATCCCCATGGCATGCGTCTTCTCTGCAGGGCTTCGAAAAAAGCCTGCATGGGCTTCAGCAGGAATTCGAAAGTTGGACAGTAACATGCCCCAGACAAGCACGGCAACTTCAAACTCATCCTGGAAAACTGGTTTGCGCAAGCACCTTTTTGCAAACAACACAAGGATACGGAGACAATGGCACCATTCCGAATTAAGCCCGCCTCCATCTTGCAATGGATCCGAATAGCCAAAGTCATGCTATGAAGAGGGGGCGGTTAAGGGGGAGCCGAATGATCAAAAGGGACTTGTATGATGGAATGAGTTTTGCCCGCTTGGGCTTCCTGGGACAGTTTCCTAGCAACACTTCAGAAACACGGGGCGCTTCCCTTTGCTGCTACATGAACTGTTTGTCCTCGCCTGCCGCGATGCTACAAATTTCCTCATGGAAAAGAAAACTTCCCTAAACCCTATAGTCCCCCTTAAGTAGATAGAATATGGCTTTGGGTATATTCTGATCAGATCCCAATATACCCCATATTCTATCTACTTCAGGGGGACTATAAACTCTTGGCTTTTGCTAAAGGGACCTCACACCATCAGATCCCAGGTTGCCGGTATAAACCGGCCCAAACCCTAAACCCTAAACCCTAAAAGCCCTAAAACCCTAAAAACCCTAAAAACCCTAAAAACCCTGAAAACCCTAAAAACCCTAGAAACCCTAAAAACCCTAAAAAACCCTAAAAACCCTAAAAACCCTAAACCCCCAAGTGAGCAGAGGAGGCCGACGAAACCCGTCTTGGCAACCAGAGCAGGCTCCCAAAAGGATCCAAAATTAGATCCCCTAGAATCATAGGGGGATTTATATAAGGATTATATAGGGGTATAATGTGTCTATATAGGGGATCTAGGGTTTAGGGTTTAGGGTTTTTTAGATCCTCCCAGGGGTCTGGGGAGCAGGCTCAACTCAGGCTACAGAAGGCGAAGCTTATTCTGCGTCAGCTTCGCATCCTGATAAGGACCCCCAAATCAAACCCTAAACCCTAAACACGCCCAAAGCAAACTCCTTTCTGAAAGCCTCAAATCCCTGAGGTCCTTGGGCCTCCCAGGCTCAGAAATTTGGACTTCTAGTGAAGCGTATTGCCAAGTGTCTTTCCTGTACAAGGACCTTTAGGACAAGACTGGACCCCACACACAAATCCCTAATTTTTGAATCCTGAGCCTTATGCTAGTCCCCTATACAATCCATATGCGGCATGCTCCGCCCCCGATTATCATCTTGCCAGTCCCGCATTTCATCCTGATAAACACAAGAACCAGGACCCTCTTTGCACCCTTGAATATGGGTATATGAATATTGTTCCTAGTACAGTCGTGGGCATTTAGGCTATAGTAGAGGGCAGAAGGAGGGTCTAGGTAGAATTATGGGCATAATAATGGGATGCTGGGGGCCCACATTTGGATTTATCTGCTTGGAAGTTCCTGGCATGCAAGTTGACCCAATTCTGACTGTACATTGGGCGCCGCTAAAACCCTTCAGATGGAGAACGCATAAATGTGATGTGCTTATCAGTTGCAATTGGGCTATAATTATCATGAACCTCTAAGCGGAGGATAGCTTGAGATGCGCCCACGCAGTAGAGGTTTAACCCAGACCGGCGGTCGTTGCAAGTGGGCAGCAAGGGTAGTGGTAATGTAGAACCCTGAACTACTCATATTGTTCCCTTATAGCCCTTGTTTCACTCAGCAACCATGGTGGAACATACCAACTCTAGTCTCTTGATCTTCTGCAGATGCTCGACGCAGGAGCTATGCCCGATGGAAGTCAAACACTTCCTCATTGGCTTTGTTGCGAAGAGCTTTTTGACAACCATCTTCAACACTGCAGGTGTCCCTGAAGCGCAATTTCATGTACAACGGCTGCCCGTAAGTCAATAAGAGACAGATGTGTGAAAGGTGGGTGGGCCCATCCGGGACTTGTCCCTAGTTGCTCCTGCACCTCCCTTAACCCCCAATGGCCCTGAGCCAACTTTGACACCATGACTTCTGTAGCGCTTGGGTACATAGGATCCTCCACGATGCTATCCATCAACCTTTTCTCCTCACGAAAAATCTGTACTGGTAGACAGTAAGTATCAATGCTAGAATGATATCTGTATCGACCTTCTGAGAGAAGAAGGCAAGATGGGAGACGCAAACAAAATAGCAACAGGTCACATGTTGCTTTGTATTTCTGTGTTGCACGTGTCCCAAATGGTGCTGTCTGATGTCCTACAGCAAAGGCACATGCACTGCAGCAATTACACAAGGACTCAAGAATTTACCGCAAGCTTGACATGGCAAGACGTGCAAGGCATACAGCGGCTGTCAGTTAAACATGCTGGTCTTATCAGAACTTTCAACTGGTATGTGACAGAACCCTGCCTTCCTAATTTCTGAAACTTTCAGACACGTGCAAAGTGAACTAAGGCAACACACCATGATCCCTTTTCTCCTAGTATGCCCCTTAAATAAGCCCCATAACACTCCCCTATATACGTTCCCATATAACCTCCTTCAAGGAGTTTACACCCCAAACCTTGACACCTATCTATATATGTATATGTAAATGTGTATATAAATACATATATGTATATGTATATGTATATGTATATATACATTTATGTATATGTGTATGTACGTATGTATATATGTATATATATATATCCCCTATGTAATCCCCTTCAGGGAGTTCACACCCTAAACCCTATATGTACACATATATATATCTATATATATCCTATATATGCAACATATACCCCTATATAACCCTTCAGGGAGTTTAGACCCCGAACCCTAAACCCTAGACCGTACATATATCCCCAATATTATCTATATCTCCCATATATAACCCCCTTCAAGGATTTTAGACCGAACCCTAACCACTAAACCCTATACATATGTATTCATGTATTACCACTACGTCACCTATATCTCCCCTATATAACCCCCTTCAAGGAGTTTAGACACCGTAACCTAAACCCTAGACCCCATATGTATATCCCCTATATCACCTATATATCGCCCCTCAAGGAATTTAGACTATTGACCAAATCCTGACAAATCAATGGCTGTCACGATGGCTGTCAGGCTCTTGAGACACATGGGGGTTTCCTCAAGTTAGGTTTTTTTTAGGGTTCAAGGGTTTCCCAAAATTAGAGGTACCACTGAAGGGTTTAAAGGGGGATATATGGGTGGTATATAGGGGCTTCAAAGGGGTTATATAGGGATATATAGGATTTGGGATGTGATGGTTCCTCAAGATTAGGGGTACCAATTTGGGGGGGTCCCCGCGATAACGATCATAATGTATTTGGGTATATGAGGGTGCCGATTTTAGGGAAACTACCGTATCTGACAAATCCCTGCGGTTTTGCCA
Organism: Symbiodinium pilosum; assembly: GCA_905231905.1. Lineage (NCBI taxonomy): Eukaryota > Dinophyceae > Suessiales > Symbiodiniaceae > Symbiodinium > Symbiodinium pilosum. Next base: position 47,748 of record CAJNIZ010043091.1, read on the forward strand.
GTCGTACGGGCAAAGACTTTCTTGCCCGACTGCATCTTATCGAAGACACGGGTTGACATGCAGACCTGCACATCCCTAAGCAACAATGAAATCCCGCATACGCCTCTGCAAAAGAACGGTGCTTGCAGGGTCATGGGCCCTAGAAATCAAGTAGACTGACAACCCCTAGACACCTCATCAACGCCCAAACTATCAACATGATTTTCACCTACGTGCTGAGTCTCCTGGACCAACCTGCCAAATAGTCCCTTCCCCCCCAAGCATAAACGACTCCCCCCATAAAATAAAAACTCACCCGGAGTATCTATGATTAGGGGGCTTATTCAAATTTAAAATCTAACCCAGCACCATTGAAATCTACTCAAAACCTAATACAACAAATTGAAGGCCAAATGTTAATAACAGTTAAAACCAATTGACATCTAATTACTCAAAATCATTGTAAAAGCATCAAAAAGGCAGGAACAACTGCGAAGCTGCGAGCCCTTTGCAGTCACCGTGAAGCTATAAATTCCCTTCCTGATTGTTCTCAGGGTTATTATGGTTTAGGGTTTGGGGTTTAGGGTTTGCATGTGGGCTAAGGTTTAGGGTTAGGGGCTACAGTCAAACATGGAGTTGCCCAAACTTGCGGTTATGTTTCAACGAGATACGTGGCTTTCGCGAGTTTTTTTCTTTTAATAGGGTTTAGGTGTTTCCCCAATATGGGTATGAGGTATAGTACCTGCAGAATTCAGTAGGCATGGGCTTCTTATTATGAACGGCAATACGGACTGTACGATATTTACCGTTACAGGTCTCTTAACAAGGCTGATATAGACAGTAGGAGTAGACTCCCCCAGGGTAGGTTTGTGCAGGTTGGTTCTTGCAGGAGTCCTGGAATTCTGAGATGTCCCATTACCACAACAAATGTAGCTAACAACTAGATATAGTACATATGTATGTATGTATATACAGTACACCATAAACACGGAAGGAAATCAAGGGACCCCCAATGCCTTTGGGTTCCTCATTATAACCCCCTACTGACCTCAGAACCCCTTAAAATTCATCATTACAGGCATCACTTTAAAAGTAGTCCTTTTAGTCTATCAACGAGTGAATCAACGAGTCTACTTTAGGCCTGCACATCTATGAATACTACCCACTCTGGGCCTTAAGTCTAGAGTTCATACATGTTCACACCCACTTTGAGCCTTTAAGCCGATAAATAGCACCTACGAGTACCTGGCTCAGCTGGCATTAAGCAGCCATATGTGGACTTTAATTCCTTTTGTCCAGGCCCCTTGTAGTCCCCTCCCCTAGCCCCAGAGTTTTACTTAGAATTGGCTTGGGGTTTATGAAAGTTCGAGATTTCACTACGAAGGGAGTGGATTAACTGTCAGGAGGCGTCTAGTTCATCTGCATGTGTAACGGCTACCCCATGCAAGGGTTTTCGCTAACATGCTCAGGGGCAACCGACCAGCGACCACGTTAATCAACGGTTAATTGAGGCTCTGAAAGGCAGTGACAGTCAAGCAGGCGCGTCTTCACCATTTCGATGCTTCTAATAAGCCTTCTCGGCTGAATCTAGGACGCCGGATGATTCGAACATTTGTGCGTGAACGTCATGGACTTCACCAAGCCAACAATCAGACCTCATAGCATCAATGGTGACAAACGCTCATGGTACCCCACCCTTTTCTCCAACCCCACGACCGGTGACTGAGTATTCGCCTAGCGTTACCAAGCTGCAAACGCAACGAATAGCATATGAATGATGATCTTGGCGCAGCATGACATGTTATGCGTGAAGCTTCACATACGAGAAAGATTGATGGTTCACCAAGCAATCCCCAAGGGTCCAAGTACCCAATAATTATATGCTCGCCCAAAACTTGCATTCAAATTACCATTGCCCCAAACCCGAAGTACCTCATATATAACACATTATGGTAGCTTCAATTTGATTTTCCATTATCCCTATATAAGCCCTAAACTAAATTTGTAGTATTCCCTTAATAGGTCCCCCCCAAAAAAACCTACATATTCCGCTATAGGTCCCCCCAACCTAAATGTAGTCCGTAGCCCAAATAACCCCTAGTAGGGTCGTACAATCACCCAGCATCCTGGTATGTACAGGCCCTATCTCCGCTCTCAAGCTCCGGTCAGCGAATTCTCGGACATTTTCTATAACCCCAACCCTGGAATATTGGGATAAGATTGGTGTAATATGGGATAATGTTGGGGCAATACTGGGGCAATATTGGGGTAATGTTGGGGTAGTATTGGCGCAATATAGGGATAATATTGGGGCAACATTGGGGTAATATGGGGATTATGTTGGGGTTAGATTGTGGTAATATTGGGATACTGTTCCCAGTATGCAGACAAAAACTACTTTGGACCCTAACGTCTCCACATGATAGATACGTTGTGCTGGCTGGAGCCCTGGGAAAAAGGCTGTGGCATATGGTTTAAGTGTTTTACGCCACCCATGTGCAAAAGACCAAGCCTAGCACGGAACCAGTATTTGGCATGTGCAAAATGGGGCGTCCGCTTTAGAAATTATCAGTCTGTTTTGTGCTGCAAGCCCTAAACCTAAAACCTGAACTGTTGCCAATAAACCCTACACCTTCAGAATCATGCTATGAACCCTCAACCCGGAACCCTAAACCCCAAATCCGAAAGTCCGCAAGGCGTTAAAACCCTAAGCCTAAATTTATAAGCCCTAAAACTAAAAGCCTAAACCCTAAACCTAGAATTTTATGAGCCCCAAACCTAGATTTATAAACACTAGTCATAGCTTTATAAACCCTAAACATAACTTTATAAACCCCAAGCCCCGAACCCCTAAACCCTTTCACCCTAAACCACTAAACCCACTATCTCCGGACTTCAGGTCGACTGCCGGCGCTCTTTCTGCTGGATGTCAGGCCCCAAGTCCTCGAAGAATCCCAGGGAACCCAATCCCTCGATGTTTAGTTTGGGGTCCTCGAAGAATCCCTGGGAGCCCAAAACCCACCGGTTTAGGGTTTATGGCTTAGGTTTTAGGTTTCAAGGTAATAATTTCATTTGAAGGTTTGGAGGTCTAGGCTTCAAAGTACTAATTTATTTTTGAAGTTTAGAGTTCAGGGTTTCAGGTCATAATCTCATTTTGAGATTCGGAGTTTAGGGTCGGGTCTAGGGTTAGGCTTTTGGGTACTAATCTCGTTAAGGTTTTAGGTATTTTAGGGATTTACAGGATTTAGGATTTGTGGTTTGGGTTCTCTCTCTGGGTATCACTTATGAATTGAGGCTGAGATGGCAAAGCCAATGGAAAATGAATAGGGCCCTGGGCTCACAAGAGCTTTAATCCAAACTCCTCGAAGGGCTTACATAGAGGACTGTATAGGGTTCCTATTATAATATTGTAAGGCTTATTTATGGGGATACTAGGAGTTTGGACTATAGCGCGCAAAGGGGGGTTGGGGTCCATCAAAGGAACGTTGCCTGCAACCAAGTACGTACTGCTTAATGATCATTCTCCCTAACCCTAGACCCTAAACCCTAACCCCTATACTTGGGGATTACAGCTGTCGGTGGAGAGTTTAGCAATAGCGCGGCTCGATGTGGCACTTGGATTGAATAGAGCTCTGACTTTAACGCCTATTGATGACCACCTCACCGGCCCATACTAGATCCAACAGCCGCAGGAAGTCTAGTAGGATATCTAGGTAAGGCTTCGTGCCTAGCAATGTGGCAACGTGTTAGGATCAGAGAACACCATGCCATAAGCCAGGAGATGAAGGACCTACACAGATATGAGCTGTAGTGTAAACTCCTTAAACAGGGCTATATCGGGGACTATATAGGACTCCTATTGCAGGGCTTACTAAGGGGGATACTAGGAGTGTAGACCATCGCTCATATGAGATAACCGGCGCACATATGCAAGAGTAGATCAAGGGGCCTCTCATGTGGGTCCTTGACAGTAAAGCCTTCATACACTAGCTGTCAGAGAATGCTAGGTGGTGAGTGTCCCCTATACCTAGTATATTCCCTCGACGTACCGATATGGGCCTGTAGAACCAGTAGGGGCTCATACTAGCAACTTTAGAACATGGAGAGTTTCTCAAAAAGGGAATCCCTATTAACCCTAGGAACGTATAGGGGTTACAAGGAGGTTCTAAGTGTACTTCTTGGCCTTACTGGAGAACACATAAGGAACGTATGAGCCATAGTCTAAACTCCTAGTATCCCCCTTAACAACTCCTATGGTAGTCCCCTATATCATCCCTTGTATAACCCCCTTTAAGGAGGTCGGAATATGATTCATACTTCTCAATACGCCATGCGTGGCCTGCGCAACCGTTTGTGACCTATGGCTCAAGGCTTGCTTTCACAAACGAGCCAAGGGCTTAGGGCTTAGCAGAAAAGACTTAGGGTTTCAAATGTGCCGTGGCATTTAGGACGCATTTTGCGCCAAGATGCATCCCCCAAACTCTTTCTGAAAGGTAGCAACAAGCACCATTAGTATCAGAGCATATTAGGCCCAAAACTTAAGGACCATACAAGGCAATGATCATGGCCTGCCTGCCTTGATCTCACTTAAATCGTAGTTTCCCAAAATACTATAGCCCCAATATCGACCACAAAATACAATAATCCTGATCATGGGGAACTAAAAGGCACCCCTAGTTTTGGGAAACTCCCCCCTCGGCCTCCCTGGAGGCCGAGGGGGCGCGAAAGGATGAGAGGGATGAAGCCTTCTCTGCTGCCAGGAGGCGTCGCATGGCATCCAGAACCACTCCTGATTCAAGAAGCCGAGTTTTGCTTCTCTTGAACATTTATCAGTACTTTACACCCTAAAATACTATAGCCCTTATTATAGGGATTATAGGGATCTCCAAAAGGGTACCCTTAATTTTGGGAAACCCTAAGCCCTAAACCCTATATATCCCCTATATCATCCTTATAACCCCTCTAAGGGTACCCAAATTCTGGGACACCCCCATGACTATATATATATATAATATATATGTATATAATGTGTCAAGGGCTTAGAGGCCTGCAACAGTGAAAGCAGTTGGGTTCTTGAGAACTGCCCAGTACCAAAAACAGGGATTAACCTCCTAACTACCAGGACCTTCCTTGTACCCTTAATTGGGGATATATGGTCCCAAATGGTGGGTACTTAGGCCCTAATAGAAGGTAGGAGGAGGGTCTAGGTAAATCCCCTGACCCTCCAAGCGCTGGCCTGCTGTCTGCTGTGACTGGCCTGGCTACAGTGGTGCTCCCACTGGGTGGTGCTTTAACGACACCAAACTTGTTTATGAAAAGCTCTTGTTGTACAACAAGAAGGGAGAGTAACGACTATCCCGAAGGGCCGAAGGGACACCTAGACCTAGACCTGCATCAGATTTGATGTTGCCTGCTGATACAGGGAAGCCTCGCCGTGTGGAATACCTTCATACGAAGTCATGGTTCTCAAGCACCAGGTGCCCAGCAACAGTGGCCCGGGCAATTCTCTAGGGTAAGCACGCTCAGCAAAGACCCCCCAACCTACCTATGGTTTAGGGAGATGCACCAGATGTGATGAATGGGTTAAGCATACCCAGCTGTCATCAAATGAAGGTACTTGCATTCTCAAAGGGGGTCTTCCTGATATGGCCCACATACTGTAGACCTCATCATAGACACTCCCGAAAAGCGTCCCCTGCCTTCTCAGTGATCCACTGTAGACTCCCAGTTTCCAAAAACCCCAAACATGTTGCTCCCTACATAAGCCCTGTATAAAACATTCGTATATGTATATGGAAACTCTTTTGAAAGGGGCCATATTGGCTGAGCCCAATGGATGAGGCAAGTCTCATGCAGCATGATGGTCGTCGCTGCGGGTCGCCACACCGGATCCACGGTCAGACACTGCCGCAACACAGACTTGCCTTAGCTTTACCGAGATGGTCAAACATCACCTATAGTGAGCCCGGTGCACCTTAACAGGATCATATAAGTATATGGGTGGTTGTCAAAATTATGGTCCCTTTTTGGGTACCCTAAATACTAGGTGCCGTATTACAATAGGGATCCAAAAAGGGACCATAATTTTGACAACCACCCACATATTAGCTGCAGTCATTCTTTCCTACATAACCTGATGGACATGGGTTCCTTATCAGGGACTTTCTTAAGGACTACTAAAATAGAGGCGGGACCACTACGTCCACCCTTAATGGTCTCTTGGTACATATATAATTGCGGCTACTATATAACTCAGGGCTTGGGATTTAGAGTTCCCAGGGGCCTAGCACGGCATTAGTCAGAAAAAAACAACTTGCATCACATTGGGACTCCTAGTTGCATGTCGTGGTGCTCAATACATATTAATTAGGATACACTGGACCCTTCAGGGCACAAGTTTTCGGTAAGCCTTACCTGTTGGATTATGACAGCTTAGCGGAGGTCACTTCAGTCAGATATCCTGAAGCAGGATCCTGCTTTTGGCCACGGCATGAATACTCGCCCGAATAAGTTCAAAACCTACTCAGCTGTCAGGGAATTCTCGAAAAAATGTGTTTACCACATGATGTTACTGCCATCTGGCTAGCGAAGGATTTCGTGCTGATTGGCTGTCACCGCCTCCAGTCAGCGTAAAGACAGACTGCCTGTACATGGAACTGTTTCTAGAAACTTGCTGGTAAACATGCAGGCCTCATCGCGCAGTCTGGCCCTGAGTCTGATTGTTAACCTGCCAGAGTTAGAGAGGGTGGATAAAAAATGATTCTCGGCCGGCTCCGAACAATCTGGAAGACTGCTTTTGCTTTCATCAGGGTTCGGAGCTCCAAAACCCATAAAGATGTGGCATCTCCGCGCGCAAAAACATCGCCTGATCTTGTAAGATTTTGTACTACTTGTACTACCCTACCTGTACTAAATAATCTCCTACGCCAAAAGCCCTGGTTCATGATTGCAACCCCTCCCTTCCTCCATAGACCAAAACCACTGAACAAATTTTAGGGGCAAGGGCTTAGTACTGCGAGGTTAATGTTACTTTCACATGGGTGGTTGTCAAAATTATGGTCCCTTTTTTGATCCCTGTTATAATATGGCACCGAATATCTAGGGTACCTAAAAAGGGACCANNATTTTGACAACCACCCACATGTCACATGACAAGTCATTGTTCATGTCATCCGCGGCCTTGCCTCTGCATTGCACAGAACAAGCCCAGCGTCCCCACAACAACCACAATGCCCAAATGGGATAGTGTAAAAGAACATGGAAACTACTGTACCCGAGGCTTTGGGTTAGGGAATGCCCAGCAGTGGAGACGAGCTGCAAGGCTCCGAAAGCAGGAGTCGCCTTAGTTCTTACCCTCCCTCCAAACCTGGCAGGACCAGTGCCTGGGTTTTTCTTTGGACGTGAAGAGTGCTGCGCTGGAATAGGCCGGGGGAAATGATTTTCCACGATAAATTGAAAAGGATACCTTTTGTCTTGCGCTGTGTGTTTTGTGAGACGTGCGCATATCTCGCAAGGACCCTAAACCCTAAAACCCT
>CAJNIZ010043092.1:7837-58773 GCA_905231905.1 Symbiodinium pilosum
GAAAACCGAATCAAGGTCAGTTCCAGGAACAACAATATTGGCAACAGCCCATATATATATATATATAGATGTAATTCTTTTATAGCGACAACAATTTACTTCCCATGGGGCCCCCAAACCTACCCTGGGCATGAGTGATTGCAGTATGTGGTTGGCATTTAGGGGTCAAGGTGTTGTTGGGGAAGGCTCCCCTAGTTATACATGTGTTTGTAAGTAGGTTTTGCTAGGGTTCGGCATAGGTGTACATGTCGCTAACGGTAATTAAGGATTTCCAGAGGGTTCATATATACAACTATTAAGGAATTAGACCCCAAAATACCATACTATAGAAGGAATTATGGGTCCCAATTCCCTAATGGTTGTATATGCGGGCCCTCTGGATTTATGAATGCTGTTGGGCAACAAGGGGGCTTCTTCACAGGACTCGCCCTGAAAGGCTCATTGAGGCAATGTCGGACAAAGCAAACTTAAAAAGGACTCTCTACATCCTAGTGAATAGGGTTGAGGGATTAGGGTTTAGGTTTTGGATTTTGGAGGTTCAGGGTTTACGGTTGAGGGACAAGTTAGGGTTTGGGGTGGCGAAGTCTTGCACCACCTAAAGTTCCATAATCCCTTCGAGTTACAACGCCCTGGCGGGACCCTAATAGTGCAAGATTTCCTCCTTCGACCATATCTTGGCCCCCTAAACCATCAACCGCCACCCTTTTTCAGAACTTCCTCCTAGTAAATGTGTTTCTTACACTCTGCAGCTGGGCAAGTTGAACGACCTCACCCCGACCTCTCCCCAAGTAATGGTTTACGCGCAGGAACATAGTCCCACAGTCCCAAATGGGCTTAAATTCAACTCCGGATCCCTAAGCCCTAAACCTCCACCCTAAACCCTAGGGGGTAAGGTTTAGGGGTTCAGGGGTTCAGGGTGTGGCGTTTAGGGGCCCGTTTCTGCAAATGGCACCTACTTTGGCTCCCTAAATTTAAACGAGCAGGCGGATATCGTGCGCTTGCTACTGGATGCACGTGCAGACCACACCAAGGAAGATTCCCGGTTGTCATAGCATGTGTTTAAGGGTTACCTGGATCCCGAAATTGGGTGAAAACATGTCCCCAAACATGTAAAAAATCGGGGCGACCACTTTTCTGTTCTGCTATGCGTCGTAACTGCTAAATCCAGAGCCCTAAACTCCTAAAACCTTAAGCCCTAAAACCCCTAAACCGTAAAACCCCTAAAACCTTAAGCCCTGAAATTTAAACGCTAAGCCCAAAGCACATCCTTTTGGTTTGAGACTCCTTTTGCTTTGGAAGTCCATAGGGCTGATGCACCGTACCCTGAGTCCAAACCCCCCGCCGCCCCTACAAGGGGTCTGTAAGGGATATATACCTGGATCCCAAAGGTAGGTACTGTAATTGCCCAAAATCCTAAAGAATAGCCCCAAAGGCAATGATTCTACATACTTTTGGGGTCCAGGTAGGGGTAAATAGGGGTATATAGGGCTTATATGGGGTTTAGGGATTGGGGTATGAGGTTTAGGGTTTCCCAAAGGGGCGGTGGGGTTAAGGGTTAAGGGTTGAGGGTGCCCTAGTACTTGGAGGTTCATGGGACGCAGGAACCACGCTTGCGGTTTAGGGCCTAGGGTACGTATTGCCTACTTCAATAATTGGGGTAACCTACTTCAGGGTACTTAGGAGGACTGTAAATAGGTTTCGAAGTTCAGTTGTATGTAGTTACACTGGGACGGGGCCTACAGATGAAAGCAAGCAAGCAGCGACTTCCAAGGCAGCAATCACTTAGTCAATGTGCACCTTTACGTTAGAGGCCCTGAAGGGTCCACAGTATATATTTATCATATGCTCCCCAAAGCCTTATGTAGCTGTTATATACTGCTTTATTATGGACCCCAAAAGTATGTGCACCTCAGGATAGGTGTCCGAATTCCCAGGCATCAGAGTTTTGCAGGTTCCAAACCTAGTCTAAAGCCGTTCACTGCCTAGTATCATGTATTCCCCCTTACATTAATCACGGTTCATAGTATAAGAGCCCGAAACTTTCTGCGCATTGCATGATGGACCCGTGGTCAAGGGATAGCTAAGACAATTGGGAAAGTAGGGGTTGCACTAGCAGGAGTTGCACTGGTTTATCGAGGATTTGGATGGTACGAACCTGTATTTGGTGTTCATACGCCCTGAACCCGACGCTTTCCCTAAACCCTACGGTGGATGAAAGAAATCTTGCGCCGCTTAGGATCCCCAATGTACGGTGATTCCTAAGACTTTGCGGATTGAAGGTGGTCAAGACTTCCTCCATCAGCAGTAGCATTAAGGCTCAGAATAGCCCAACAGCCTTGTATAGTATGGCCTTTGGGCCCAAAAGCCTTCTATTATGAGTCCTTAGAGCCTTAGGGTAGCACCAAGGATTTCGATGGCCAGAGTCCCCATCGTGTTGCGACATGGCTTGGCCATACATCCGTTGCGCGTATGCTGCAGGAGTTGCCGGAGGCTAACGGAGGATGCTCAAAGTGGTTTACCCTAAGCATCTAAGGGTACATATTTGAAGGAACTTGGACCCGAACACCATACTATATAAGGTTTTTAGGTGATTTTTGATACTTCGAGTTAGGGTTCATAGACATAGGCTATCATTGGCATATGTGGCACACTGGGCTTCAGGGATTTAGGATTTCCGAAGACCTCCCCTGAATGTTTGCGGGTTCCCAGAAAAAAGAGAGATCTATTTTGGGGAGTGCCTTGGGTCCTGTCCCCACCCAGTAACAGCCTATAGCAGGGATAATATTAAGGGCTATATATAGCCATAATACAAATATTATCCAGCTGTTGGTGGGTGGGGGCAGAACCCAAGGAGTGCCTTTTAGAAGGGCACATGTTTATCGCTGTTCCGAGCCTTATGATATTATGTCTGGGTAGGGCGAGATCTTGCCAACCTTCTCTCCACAAAAGGGCGGTTTAGGGGTAAGGGCTTCGAAGTGTAGATGTTTGTTGCTCTATAATCCCCAAACCCTAGGCCCTAAAGGGTGCAGGCATGTTTCATGCCCCCCCCCTAGTTAATCAAAAGCCCAGCATCTACGGCCATCATTCCGAAAGACTGAAAGATCTGACGAAGGGCTTAGGGTTTGGGGTTCAGTGTTTGGGGTTTAGGCTTTAGGAATAGGTGCGAAAAACCTCCCAAGAAAAGCTGCGTGAAAGCAGGCTCTTTCCCCAATTCCTCTACAGCTAGGTAGGAAAACATTGAAGTTATAACCAGGTTGTATCCCGTATCCCAGGGTTTAGGGTTTATGATTTAAGGGCATGCATGGTTTGTGATATGGCAGCGCAGGTCCCGAAGCGAGACGGGAAACCTGCCAAGAGAGTGAGGCTGACCCAGAAATCCCCCAGAGGGGGTAAGTAGGGCATTTAGGGTTTAGGGTTTAGGGTTTGGGGTTTAGGGTTTAGGTCTGGGGTTCAGGGTTAAGGGTTTGGCGTTTTTTAGGTAACATAGGAGCCTAACTCAACCAATAATGTAGATTCGCATGGACAAGAAATGCCCAACGAAATGGAAACTCGAATTCTGCAGGGGTGTATAGGCATTATGTCATCTGGTGGTTTTTTATTTTAGAAAAGTACTGATATGATTGTTCTGTATTCCTTGTAGAATTATGTTAGAGTGTGTACCCTTAAATAGACCTCAACATGATGTTGGCAATTATTCAGGTCCCTATAGTCGATTGAAATAGGACCCCCCCAGAAACGGTTCCACTTGAACTACGCAAAGATTAAGGTTTAGGCGGTCAGGGTCCAATGTCTAAGGAGTGTTGGCCTTTGTAGACGAGTGTCTTCCCTTGACCTGAAGCCTCAAACCCTAAGCGCAGAAACCCCGAGCCCCAAACCGTTAGCCTACCCTAAACCCCACCCCGAACGTTGTCAGCAAGATGCACCCAAGTCCTTTTTCCAATGTCGAAGCATGAGTATGTTGCTAAAGGGGCCCGACCTTGTGTTCAGGTCTAAAAGATAACCCAATATCTGAGAATCAAAGTGAAAGGAAAATGCAATATGTAAAGGAAAATGGGTTCTTTATAAAGGGTGTATATTCCCCCCAACCAAAACATGGAAGCTTCTAAGGCATTTCATCAAAGTGAAATGCCGGCCCGTTTTCAATCCGCAGTGCAAAAGGGCACGCAATGTTCAGGGCATCCACAATACCACCATGTTAATGTGCCAGGGCTCCAAGGTTTTTAAATAGGGGGCTACAGGGCCGTGTCACTTGAGGGATGGAATCCAGAACCCAACCCTACAGCCTAAACCTTAGATATTTGACAAGGGGATTGACAATTTGCCATATGAGGTACTGGCAATATGAATTAGAGGTTCAGGGTTTAGGGTTTAGGGTCCTTAACAGTAGATGTCTTCTTGTTTACTATACCCCCTGATATAGTCCCTAAGAAGGAACCCATGCTCATTCTCATCGTGTAGGAAATATTGGCCGTAGCCCATATGACCGAAGAGCTTCCTAGTATCCTTAATTGAGAGTCGACCTCATGGAATGTCACTTCATTTCGTTTTGTGCAAGCACCTATGGTAGCCATGGGGCACCCAAGACATGAAAGGATTGCAATCTTGGGAATGCATTGGCATTGTTTTTGAGAATCTTTGATGCACAGTACATGAGTCTAGGAGTTGCAGGCCTGCTGTGGAACACAGGAGTCCACCAGATGTGGGACTGCCATATCTGTTGTTGGCTTCTTCACTTGCTTCTCTGACGGTAACGGGTCTCTTCAAAGTAGTGGAACAATCCGGAATCCGGAGACAGCGCAAGTTGCCTTTGATTCAATTCAAGCGCCGGAAAAGGATCGATTCCCACGCTTAGCGTGAGGCTCCAAGTAGCCCAATGAAGCTACTATTTTTAAATGGAAAAACTAGCTCTAGACTTCTAACCCCAACCCCTCAAACCCTACAAATCCTAAACCTTATACAACCTTACATATTTTCCTCATATAACCCCCGTAGAACCCCTAGAACCCGGTCTTACATAATTATTCCTTGCCTGACCCCCCATAGAACCCCTAGAACCCAACCCTAAACCCTACACCCTAAGCCCTAAACCATAGACTTCGAGACTCAGAGTTAGGCTTACCTAGGCTTGGACTCGCCAAATCTAGGCCCTGCAAGCCCTTGAGCAGCCCTCGGATAGTATAACTTGTACGTGTTTTAGGATTCAGGGCTTAAGGGTCTTGTGGGGTTTTGAGCTTTGGGTTTTAGGGTTTAAAGATTTTAGGGTTTAGGGTTTAACCTTCAAGTCCCGAGTGTTGAACGAATTTCGAGCAGGCTTTGAGCGAGTTTCCATGTTAACTTTTGCCCTAAACAATGTGTATCTATCTGGGCTTGAGGGTTTAGGGTTTAAAGCCTAAACCCTCTACCCTGAATTAACATTTACAAGCCCTGACCCGAAACCCCAAGCCCTGAAGTTTTAGAGTTTATAGGGTTTAGGGGTCACCCCTCAGACCCCAGTATAGGGGCGCCTAGGAGAACCTCAAGCCCTAAACCCAAAATGTTCACTGGAAGTATGGCATGACTCTACCTGACTCTAAATAGCACAAGATCCACAAAGAACTGCCTTGGGTTACTGGCCTTTTATATGCTGCTTTCAGGAAAACAGCTTTCTCATCATAAGCCCGAAGCCCTAAACTCGGCCCTGAACCCAGAGTTTAGGGGTGAAAGTTGAGGGTTTAGGGCTGAGGGTTTAGGGTTGAGGGTTTAGGGCTTAGGGTTTGGGACTTAGGGCTTACGGTTGAGGGCTTGGGGCTTATGGTTGAGGGCTTAGAAAATCACATCATCATTCTCCAGGACTCTCTGCCTGGACCCTGTACGTCCTTCTTTTTTGGGGTTCTGTCTTACATATCTATGGGGTATATCCCCAAAAAGGTAGGACATCCAGGGCCCGCCTAGGTATTGAGTATTGAGCGGCTCTTTCTGACAAGGGGCCTCTCCGGATCCCATTCTTCTTCCCCTTAAATGCCTTAAGCCCTAATCTTTTTTATCAACCCCAAACCCTAAACTGCGTGGGGGCTACATTCCTCACGCGTATGCCTTAAGATGTCGTCGGCTCGCTGCTGCCAACCAACTCCTGGCATGCTGGGCAAAGTGTTCTTATAGTCAGGTCACAGGTGGGGCCCTGTAGTTGTTTAGGGTGTAGTTTAAGGGTTTACTGTAGGGCTTTTACTATTTACAGAACGATACTTACAAGTACATAACTACAGTTTACGGCACTTATAGCCATACCTATCCCTAAACCCTAAACCTTAGCGCACTTATAGCCCAGCTTCTATCTTGGGGAGCCCTCTTTGTAAGGAAACTTCAGCCGTACCTATACTATGCGTCCACCACAGTAAACCTTAAAACTTAAACAACTACTAGACCTTCCCAGTTAAACCGTGAGGGTCCAAGTACCCAATAATCATATACTTACCCAAAACCTGTACCAAAAAATTCTATCACCAAAATCCCAAGTACCTGATTATCGGGTATTGGACCCCTCAACCCTATATACTCCTATAGATCCCTATATACCCCTATAGATCCCCTTTAAAGGGACCCAATTAGACCCAAATAATAGGGTCTTAGGGCCCAACTTAAAGCCTCCTCTTATTCAGAAGAACCAAAGCAGAGGTCCAAGCAGAGTTTCTGACACCTCTTATCTTACACATACCTGAGCCTTGGGTACCGCCCCCCAGTAACAGTCTATATTAGGGGATATTTTACTTACTACCCAAGGGTTACTGAGGGGGGGCACTACCCAACTTATATAGTATAGCCTTTGGGCCCAAATTCCTTCAAATATGAATCCTTGGATGCTTAGGGTTATCTTAAACATACCTGAATCCCCAAAAGTAGGTAAACAAAATCGCCCGAAATCCTTCACAATAGCCCATATGGCCGTTATTTTACTCCTACTTTTGGGGTTCAGGTACGTCCTAAACCCCAGATCCTAAACCATAAGCCCTAAACTCCAAACCTAAACCCTTAACCCCTAAAACCGTAAACCCCTAAACCCCTAAACCCTATATCCTGCTAAAAGCCAAGGAAGGGCCACTGGCCGGAAGGCGCGAGCCGAGACAACGCGCATCCCAATAGTCGTGGCCACGAAGGCTCAGGGTTTCGGGATTTTGGATTTAGGGTTTTTTGGTTTCGGTTTTGGGGTTTAGGGTTTAAGGGTTTTGGAGTTTAGGGTTTTAGGGGTTTAGGGTGTAAGGGTTTAGGGTTTGGGAGGGAAATATGAGGGATTCATAGGGGCTATATAGGGATATGGAAAACACATGGAAACTACTACTATTTAGGGTTTAGAAATCTTAGGGTTTAGGGCTTCGGGATTTTGGATTTAGGGTTAGGGGTTCAGGGTTTAGGGTTCAGGATTTAGGGTTTAAGTCTTAGGGTTTAGGGTTTCGGGGATACTTAGAGAATCAGGGGGACTATAGTAAGTAGGTGAATAAGTGGGATAACTAGGGTTACTCTATGGGCAAAAGGGGTTCATAACCTACTTACTCTGTCTCCCTGACCCTAAACCCTCAAGCCCTAAATTAATGAAGAGAATACTTTCCATTGTATTTTCCATTGCTTACCAAGGTCCCTCTGACACTGACCCTCCAAGTACATCCCTGTCTAAGCTCGAAACCTGGCATTTGGGTGGTTTCCTCAATTAGGGTCCCATTTTGTCACCCCTAAATATGCGGTAGTACAATATGCCGTAATACGGGTTTTACTAAAAGTTCTGCATGACCGTAAAATACCTTATAATCTGGGAAACAGGGGATTATACTAGACTAAGGTCATGCAGGATTTTTATTATCAGCAGCGTGGCTAAGTTTACTTCCCCACATGCACCCAACATTCAAGAGGAGTTTCTAGCGAAGGCTTCAATAGTGTTCCTCCACCAGCTCAAACGTCCCTAGCGCGTCCTGTGGTTTTAGGGTCTTGGTGTTGGATTCGGGGTTAAAGCCCTAAACCCTAAACCCTAAACCCTAGCCATTTTGGCTCAAGTTCCGCAGTGACAGCACAGCTCCTTCCCTTTCAACGACTAGGGTTGTAGCCATGGCGGACCGCACGACCTACAAGTATTTTCATGTGTTTCTTCCTCTGGTCCTCGTGGCCCGAGGAGCTAGTACCAATTTCACGCGAGTATCTCCTCAAGGGAGTGAATGCCGCAATCATGCTGGACTATCTCTTCGTGATGATGAGGTAATGAATCCTGTGTGCTTGCTTTCTGAAAGACAACCACTTTCCCTTCAGGGACACGATCAAGGATGGGAATGCCGGCAGATGCGTACTTGCTGCAGAGATACCACTAGCCTAGTGGATGCCGCCGCTGATAACACCCCCAAGGATGGGAGCACAGGCATGGCCATCGGCGGCTGGATCACCGGGGAGTACAAGACGGCAATGTATGGTCAAGCTCCAGGAGAACCGCCTCGCTCTGGACGACAAGACCAAGGTAGCACCGAGGTAGCTACTTCGGAGTGGGCTCCTCCTAACAGAGACCCGCGAGATGGGACAACCGTTGGAATCAGGGTTGTGACGGTTGCGGGCGAGTCGAGTGATGCAGAGTTCCCACCCCGTCACGGACGACCAGACCATTGTCGAGGAAGCAGTGAAGAGGCATCGAGTTGGCTACAAGGGCAGGGTCAAGAATACCAGGGCAAGTTGGACCAGGGTGAAACCACGTTGGCAGGAAGAACTACAAAGGTACAGCTTAGACCTGGCCACCGAGGAAAAAGCCAGGGCAGTGACCGAGGGTCAGAAGGGCAACTACGTAAGGGTGACATAGGGGTTGGAGATGATGAGGGCCTGACACAGGTTGCAAGTGGTCCTGCGCCTGCGCAGGGGCACTCCCAGGGAGGCGACACCGACCTTGGCGGGGACCAGTTTGAGCTCGGCGACGTCATGAACCTGATGCAAAGGAAGCGGGGCCGCTCACCAACTCCCCGGAGACGCAGGCGGGAAAGGGCTAGAAAGGATGAGGAAAGACAAAGACGGGAGAGACGTCACTCGTGGACTACAGGGGCGGGGAGAACCAGGGCTACCACCGAAACCGCCTCCAGGCGGCCTTTGGATGCGCCATGGAAAGAGGGAGAGAACGCGCAGCTTGCTCCTCGAGGCCCTCTTCGGCACCGATGGTGGTGGCGGCCACGACACCGGCCAGTGGATCGGTGCCGGCTATGCCTCCACTTGGCGAAGGCTCCGCTAACATCATCTGGTGGAGCGAAATCGTTGGGCTCCAGGACCCAATGGAAGAGAATGAGCGTGTCTTGAACAATGATCGAGGACGACGAGCAGGCGCTGTTTCAGGTTCAGCTCGTAGAAGAGGTCGCCCACGACGGCACGGATGTCTCCAGCCTGATGCAGGCCTTTGATCCCAGCATCCCGTTTGGGTCCAAGCTCAGTCAACTACAGGGGCACCTGAACGGGGTTTGATGACAGCCAGTGTGCACTACTTCATCATGGTGGAACGTCTCAGGCGACTTGCAGGGCGAACAAGTGCTCAGGTCACAGACAGGTTCCAACGACTGGAGGCCCTCATCGCTTCCTACCACACTGAAGATGTGGAGGTACCAATGTCACTGCAGGTGTGGAGTGAAAGCCAATTGCGCATCATGGTGCCCTACCTCAATGGCGGCAACACCCCAGACTGCGTATCCCCTCGACATGCCGGAGAAGAGGGTGAACAGGGTCGGCGAGGCGAAGGCGCCACAGGAACTACCAGAGCAGCGTCCTCCACAGATGTTGTGCATGTTGCGGACTCCATGGAGGCGAATGTGTCGGAAGTTCCTGAGTACAGAGTACGCAGGTCAGCCGATGGCCCTCTGGGAAGAGGCTTCCGCCCAAGAGGTTGCGGAATTTCGTGCACACGACAGGGCGGTGGCAGAAGAAATTGGGCAAGCGTGCATCGAGGTGGTGCTGAACCATGACCAACAGGCAGTTGTGACATTCACGGTTAGCGAGGGGCTAGTCGGAGGCATCGGAAAGCTGAGCCACAACTTGCAAGGTTTGAAAGAGACCATCTCCCTGGACTACCTGAGCCTGTCGGTGACTTCATGGCCTCGGTCGAAGGACGGCACTGGCTTTGGCAATTCAGTGTTGGAGCGGCCAGCTTGCAGGTCATTGAAGACAGGTTCGGCATGGCAATAGCAGAAGCCTTCCAAATGTGGCATGCCATGCAAGAGGACACCGACCATATGGTGAGGAATGTGGCTGAGGGGCCAATGTTTGACTGTGAGGGAGATGGCCGCGCCTCGTCGTCTACCAGCTCCACGGTCGATGCTGAGCAGCACGGACGAAGAGATGTGGAGCACTCCTCCTTGACCGGGGCGGAGGTGGCGCACATTGAAGGACATGGGGAGCACTCACAATTGGCGGAGTCGGAGCAGGACGGGCCTGTGGAAGGCACCGGAGATGCAGAGGTGGAGGAGGGTCATGCTGGCTCGACTAGAAGTTGGTGGTGCCGCCAGGAGGACCCGATTCTGCACTACCTCGAGGTTCCGGCAGTGCTGAGGGTGGAGATGGACTCGAACCTGGCGCAGAAGAGGGGGCTGATGACGCTCCAGAACATGAAGGCATACGACCTAGTGCTCTCGAATCGTGGAATGAGGACACGCAGGCTGCGCAGCACATGGATGATGTGGAGGGCAATGCTAGTGCGGCTTTGGATGCATCGTTGGACCGCAACGCCGTCGACATGGATGTGGATCCTGGGATGAGTGCAGCTGAGCCGTACGTGGTGCCTAGCGCATGGCAGAGAGTGTTGGCAGCATGGAACGATCCGGCTATCGGGGCCGGACTGCCGGACTCGGCATTGAGCCACGGGGACTTTCAGCATGGCGCCGGGCCAACTCCGAGCCAGTCGTCGAGTATGGAAGATGATGCGATTGCGTGGAATGGGAAGTGATATTTTTTCAAATCAATTCTATTTATTTATTCATTTTTTGAATTTGTCATATATTAAGTTTCATTTTCAAACAAGCATAAGAAATTTCAAAATATCACAAAAATAAAAAATATGAAAATTTTCAAGACATTTCAAATCCAAATTTAAGAATCTCTGCCAGCCCAAAGAACCAATTCTCAAAAACATAATTGCAATGCCATTCAGAACCTAATTGCAAGAAATTTTCTGAACCATTCCAATCAAATATTTTATTTATTTTGATGTTGGACGCAGATTCGGAAATTTTTCATTAGGTTTCAACTTTAAATTTTTCTTACTGTTCAAACCACCTGCATACAAAACGAGACCTACGGCAACATGTGGCATCAACCTCTGAGGGGTCGTCAGGGATGAAGCAAACTGACCTTAAAGGTTGGTTAAAGTAGTGAGAGTCTGAGGCTCTCGGTGCTTTTTCCTGAGTAGTGGAATGTGGTCAGAGTACAGATGTTGCCTGAGGGGTGGAATTTGGTCAGGGTACAGATATACTGGCTGAAGGTCTGTCCTTGCCTTTCTGAGTACTGCCGTAGGGGCTAGCCCAAGGTCCTCCCTGTATACAGGGTTTTCTTTCCAGGTCCGAAAGCTCTGCTTGAGAGGATGCGCAGCTTTTCCTGGGGCTGTGGTTGTCTGGACCGTGTTCAAGAACATTTCCGTAGACATGTGCTGCGGAGAAAAGGTCCCACAAAAAAAAAACCTAAACCCTAAACCCTAAACCGTTGAGGGGTCCTTGGGCTTGGAGCTCAGCGAAGTAAGTTTCAGGGTTTAGGGTTTAGGGTTTAGGGTGAAGCTAAGAAGGGCTTGGACCATTTCGCGGGATATCCCAATACCCATCTATGACAGTTTACTGTAGGATGCGCAGCTAGCCAAGAGGCAAGCTAAATTCTGTGGACTTCTAGCTTGCATCCAAGCGAGTTCACACTAACTGCGATATAGTCACCAGTTATAGTCGGGTTATATTTTACACTGAACCTCCAAGGTCAGATACTGCCCCCTCCCTACAACAGCCTAAATAATAGGGTTTTGGGGCCAAAATACCATTCACATTCTACCATTTGGGCCCTAAAGCCCTATTATTTGGGTCCTTGGACCCTTAGGGTAAGCCATGCAATATTGGCATCAACAGGGAGACGTTTCATCACTGCTGTGGGGTGGGGCAGTAGCCCGAGAGGCATCTCTGTTAGAGGCACGTCAGATCTCTGTATGGCCCGACTTTAGTAGGCCCCTACACCCCTAAACCCCGTACCGTCCTAAGCCTGTACCTGAAGGCTGTCTCAAGTCCCCTAATTGGGGTCGACTGCGTATAACCTCCTTGTAGCCTACTGTCCTGAACCTTTCAAACCAATTATAAACCCCAGACTCCAAAACCCTTAAATCCTAAACCCCAAACCCTAAAGAACCCCAAAACCCCAAACCCCAAAACCTTCAATCCTAAACCCCAAACCCAAAACGCTGGCAGGCATGTTCAAGTGCCTTGATCTTCCTTCACTCTTTGGGGAGCACTGGTAAGGCAGGCAGCAGCGCTTCTACAACGGAGACCAAGACTCCTAATGGCATCCCTTTTGGGGTGCTATATTTCATTAGGCTTCAGGGTTTAGGGTTTTCCTATGTAGGTTTTGGGACTCTCAAGAGTATCGCATAAAGGATGCACGGGGGCGTTCTGCTTCATGATGTACATATTATAATTCCCTACATTCCAAAGCCCGGTTTGCTCATTTGTTGTTTCAGTCTTCACAGGTTCTGTTCAAGGGTGACGGATGTACTGTATAAATGAACCTACGTGTAGATATATATATACATATACATATTTAGGATCTAGCGATTCGGGTTTAGGGAGGTTTCCCAAATTAGGGATACTTTTTTGGGAGGCCCCTTTACTAAGGATTTCCGTTGTAGTATGTTGGGGTCTGTATTGGGGTCCCCCAATTTGGGAAGCCACTATATATGAATGAACGTAAAAGCGGTTCCCATCACGACGTTCCCTTATCTCTTTAGTTCACAGCCTCTAGCACAGGCATTGGAATCCCAACCCAAAACCCAAAACAACTTGAGAACCTAGGTAGAAGCGTAGGCTGCCCCGTGGTCAGCCTTCACCAGCCTGATTTTTTCATCAACCTGATAGTCCCCATATAACCCCTATTTAGCCACACGAAGGATGCAACCAGGAGAATGGCTTTTACTAAGCCCTAAACCCTGAACTTCAGAACTCCAACTATACACGTGTTTATATACATGTTTATGAACCCACATGCATACGTATATTGATATGCGAATATATACATCTAGACAGAGTTATACGCACATATATCTATATCTATCTCTATATCTATACATCTATCTATATATACACATACACATACATGCCATGTACATATGTATACAGACAAATTGATAGATAGATAGATAGATAGGTAGATAATGGCAATGGAGCCACATGCTGCGGCAGAGCAAAAGATCTCTGCAGCTGCAGCGCGCTTGATCCATGCGGATGCCCTGCGGGTCTGTAAAGGTAGAATACGATGGGGGCCTAAATAATTTCCAATATTATGGTTCCATATTCCTCAGATTTAGGGTTTAGGGAATAAGTACCTACATTATGGTACCATATTTCTTGTATAAGCATAGTATATGGGTATATGGTACCTCAAAAAAAATACCAATTATTTAGGCCCCTGTAGTAAAGGATTATTGCCAAGGGATGAGGGTTCAGGGCTTAGGTCTTAAGGGACAAGAGGTTAGGGTTCAGGGTATAGGCTTCAGGAGCAAGGGATTGTTGGAGGGGTCAGGGTTTAGGGACTAGGGTTCAGGGTTTAGTTTGGTTTCGGTTTAAGGGATTCGGGTCTAGGGATGAGGGTTTAGGTTATAGAAGCTGCGAAAATGTCGGGAGAGGGGGTGGCTGTTCAAAAACATCAAATTAGGTTGTCATAGAACCGTTTCCAGATGATGGTAACTTGATTAAGGCAGGGTCTCCAGATTACGTACTTCCATGGCGAGGTCTCCAGATTATGTACTTCAATGTAAGTTCCTTAATAGGAAACCAAGAGGGTCTTGGGCTTCAAGTTTTTGTGTTGAGAGTCCACATATAAGGATCCCACTGGAGTTGTAGAGTATAAGCCTACTACCCAGAACCTCCCTGTAATGGTTCCCCGTACTTGGGAGCAGCAATGTAGGACCCCCCCCCATATGTTTGACTCAGATCTCGAACCCATAGCCGATCAGGGTTTAGGGTTTAAGGTTTAGGGATTAGGGATTATAGGGTTTAGGGTTTGGGGATTAGGGTTAAGGGATTCGGGTTTAGGGTACCCTGAAACCCCTAAACTCTAAACCCAAAACCCTCTCTCTGTCTGTGTCTCTTTGAAGATGGGCCAGCCCAGAGCTTAAAAATGGTAGATGAAGTATCTTATAAGTAGCCACCGTAGACTTGGCGATCCCGTAGGTTATTATTGGATTAGGATTTTAGGGTGGTGCAGGATTTCTTCCATGAACGGTGTAACGCGTTTTAGGCACCGAGTTCTAATCGTTTCGCGTACCCTAAACACTGAAGCCTAAATCCCAAAGCATGTTCAGCATGTCTGCCTACTGGGGCAAGTTCATGAATTCCACCCCAGCTTCCCCAAAGAATCAGCTCTTGATCCAACACCTCCAGCCCAAGACGACGGCCCTAAACCCTCAAACCTAGAACTTATAGGCTCTAAATCCTGAAGCCCCAAATCCCGAAGCCTTAGACTGGAAACCTTAACGTGAAAGCCTGAAACCTAAACCTGAACCCTCAGCTCGAAATCCTAAAGCTCAAAGCCGAAAGCCTAAGCCCGAAACCCTGAACAGTATGCAGCCTAAACCCTAAAACCTCACACCCTACCAGGACCCCCCCCAAAGTACCCCTAAAAGGGATCTATGTAGGTCCTATTTGGGGGTAGTTCGGCTCTATAGAGGGCACTTGGGGGTCTAGGTACACCCTAGGCCTTTTCCAGACCTTGCAGGGTCAGTTTTGTCCTTCTTTAGGACACGCACATGGCAGTTTCCAAGTAGGGGGCTCCCTGTCGGGGACGGACCACTTAGGCAGGCAATTCCCTTTGTAAGAGACACTTGCACCTCCCAAATGTTCATGATAGTTGCTCATATGCTTCTTGTTTTTTGGTGGTGAATGATGACGGTTAATGGTGTCATACTCTACACCCTAAGCCCTAGATAGCTTTTGATGCCCTTCTTGCTTGGAAACGGCCCAAAATTCAGACTTCTGCTTCACATGCAGCAGGGCCCGAATGCCTGTAACCTACGACACAGAGTAGCAGTGCTGAGCCCCCCAAAAAGTTTGTGATTTTGGGTTTAGGGTTCATGGCTTAGGGTACTTAGAGTGACCTTATGCCGACTTAAACAAAAGATAAGAATAAGACCAACATACTGGGTACAAAGCCATGTTTTATAGGTACACAGGTTGCTCTAGGTATAGGAAATGGGTACTTCCCTAAACTATGGGCCCCTTTGGGGTAAACCTCATATTACGGCACCTAATATTTAGGGGGACCAAAATGGGACCCTAATTTGGGCAACTAACCATATCGAGTTTAGTTTTTCTAGGGTTTAGAGATGAGGGGTTGGGTGGTAAATTCAGGTTTTGCAGTTCCAAAGGTGCTTCTTTTGGTCCATATGGAGGGCGGCATGCTTTTTAAACGTAACTACTAAACCCCTAAACCCTCAACCCTAAACGCTAAACAGTATCGGCACTGTCATCCCTAGATATTTCTGTGGTCCCCAAGCGCACCTCGGTTTGGAACCCCCAGGCCCATCCACACAACACACAAACCCAAAGCCCTAAGCCGTGACCTATTCCTTGAGGTCTAAGGTTAAGTTTCTGATCCCAACCGTAAACCCACGAAAGGGACGCTAAAACTGCACCCTGCTGCTGGTTGCCCTGGCATTGCAAAACATCCGCCGCAAGCAGTAGTTGCATTGCTCAGTGCTGAGGACAAACTGACTACAGGGTGGTTGGTGAACTGTGCTTAGGGATTAGGGTTTAGGGTTTAGGGTTAAGGTCCATGACTACAAATTATGGGACTAAGCATGCTTATCCTTCATAGCCGGCTTAAGGTCTGCGGTTCAATCCACACATATCTACAGGGCCCTTCCCGGCAGAATTTAGATTTCAGGCGCATGGCTCAGGGGATAGGGTGGAGGGTTTGGGGTTTAGGTTAGGTCTTAGGGTTCAGGACATACATGGTGGGGCTGCCTAGCTATAATCCGAGGAAATGTCCAGGAGGATAACATGGGTGAGTATCCCTGAGCATCGAAGTCTATAAATAAAACCTACTTTGGGCCCGAGACGTTGTAAATAGTGGATGTCGAGGATATAGTTATAAGTGCCATAAAAACTAAGTATGAATGTTTGTCAGTACCTGAACCCCAAAATAGGTAAAGCAATTGCCCGAAATCCTTCAACATAGCACTAACGCAATTTGTCTTACATACTTTTGGGGTTCAGGTACAGTAATGTGAGTATGAGGCCTCACCCCGTGAGGTAGAACCAGGAGCATTGCTTCCTAATGGCTAGTCGAACCTGTACATTTTCCGGTGTGTATGGCTTCTATACACCCACAGCATGGGCCCCAAGCACTGAACCCTAACCACTTAACCTGAAAGGCCCTAAGCCCTAAAAGCCCTGAAACCCCAACCCTGAAGACCATACTAAACCCTAAAATCCCAGACGTTAAGCCCTAGAAACCCTAAACCCCAAACTTCCAGATTCCTAAACTGTGTTCAAAGGCCAGTGAACCGCAGAAGTTCATGGATCCAACGTGCTTTTTCACGGTTTGATTCTTTTGTACCGGTGCTGTCTTCTAGGCACCGGAATGAGCGCCCTAAACCCTAAATCCCATAAAGCCCACACCCTAAACCCTAACAGCAACTTCTGGACTCAGTGTCTATAGGGTTTCATGTTTAGGGTAAACCCTAAACCCTTAGCCCCTGAACTCCAAACCCCTAAACCCTAAAGGTATGTAGGATCCTTGGGGTTGGGAAGGAGCTGGAGATGGACTTCCGCATCGAATCCAAGGGGGAGGGCTTCTCAAAGGACTTCGGGTTTTGGGTTGTTTTGGGTGGTTCTGAGTTTGTTTTTCTTATCGGCGGCTTTTGAAGGTGTTCTGGCGGTTTATAGGGGTTGTCTGTAGGGTTGTATACAATTTAGGGAAGGGTTTCGAGTTTGGGGTTTGGAGATTTCTGATGGTTTGTGAGGATTTGGGTTTATGGGCATTTCAAGTAGGCCCAAAACCAATTCAAAAAAAACAAAGGTTGCTTATTCCACGCGCTTTTAGGGGTCCAGGGAGGGCTTATTAGGATTTCAGGTTGATTTAGCCTTATTAAGGTTTACCTTCACCCTCCAATGTACTCTTTTTTCCAAGCTGTCGGCACGAATCGTGCATAACACCATACCACACCTAAAAAGGAACTGCATAGGAGGGTCCAGGTAGAGGTTTGGCGCTTCGGAACTATCCTGAAATGCCATGCTCCTTAGTAAGCCCTAAAACTTGACTCTGATCCGAGCTCCCGGAGCCTGGCCCCAGTGTTGAAGATGATAGTGATTCCATTTTCTATAGGGTTTATCGCTCAGGTTTAGGGCTTAGGCGTCCGCAGTGGAACAGGAAGCAAGCAGCGCTGAAGGTTTTAAAGGTCCCCAAATTATCGTGGAGAGCCCAGCGAGATGCCAAACGACCTACCAGGGTTTAGGGTTTAGGCTATGTGCCAACCCCCATTCTCCCCAGGGTCCATGTAGGCAGATGTACTTGGGCCCCTAAGCCGGTATATGGGAACCCCTTTTGGGCCCTAAGAATATACTATGTAGCTACGTGGACCCTTTGCTTGGAGGGTCAGGGGGACTTGGTAAGTAGGTTAATAATGGGGACAATTGGGGTTGCCATATGGATTATAACGGTTATTAACCTACTTACTAAGCCCCCCTGACCCTCCAAGTGGATCTTAAGAATCTGTAGAACCCTCGAAGCCCACGAACCCGATGTACACGAGGATGGTGATGACTTGGCTTATCAGCCAGGATCTCAGGGGCTACGATTTCCGGAGTCTGCGGCTCCCCAAACTCTAAACCCCCCCGCAAAAGAAGCCTGAACCCGGAACCCCTAACACCGGGCGGTCATTGAAGGTTCTGGGCTTGTGGGCTTCCAGCTCAGGATGTGAGTATATGAGCTGAAGGCTAAATGCCTTCACGTGGGGTTATTTAGGTAGGGGACTGCTACAGGGGTTCTTAAGGGATTATATAGGGGAGATTAGATAGGGTTTACCTAGGATTTAGGGTTTAGGATCTAAACTCCTTATAGTGGGGTTATGTAGGTAAGTACATACGGGACTACTCTAGGGGTTATCAAGGGGGATACTAGGAGTTTATACTATAACTCACATGGTAGTTTTGGTGCCCTGTGTATGGTTCGAAGGGGCTTGGTTTTGTCGAAGATGGAGCGCTCCGGCCATTGCTGCAGGATCTGCTGAAGCCTTAACCCAGACCCATGATTAATAAACCCCCTCCCCTTAATAGGGATTATAACCCCAATAATGGAGAATCAAATGGAAAAGAAAATGGAAAATGAAATGGAATCTACGGAATGTATAGGGATTATTGAGGTTTTATAGGGATTATACTAGGGATCCCAATATTTAGGCCCTTAAAAGGAGGGTGTTTATTAATCATGGGTCTACAGTACCCAAGCTGCACAGGTATGGAAAGGAAAGAACCAATAGACCCATAGTTTACAGACTTGTTGGGTCCAGGTGAGCCATGGTCGAAAATTCCCATTTTTCCGCATAATAACCACTTTGGTAGAAGATCCTTTACATAAACTCCAAGTAAGGAGTGTAGACTATGGCTCAGGTGGACCAGGGCTTTAGGGGCATGCTCCCAGATCTAAGCTTCAGGCCTCAGAATTCTTACTTTGAGCGGCGTGTGCCATGTTGCCTACGAACCATCTGTAGTTCTAACCTAGGCCTTAGGAGGATTCCCCACCTAAAATAGTGGTACAAGAGGAAGATAAGAGGACCCTGGTATGATCCCTACCCCTTATAGTCACTATTACAGGCTGGGGGGGTCCTCCTAATCTAGGCCTGAAATTGGGTCATAACCCTAGATAGCAAATTCGTCATTATAAGCAATACTGTGGGCCCTCTGAAGGACGCGGGGTGCATCCTAAACCCTCGGGTCCTGGGTAGGTACTTGGAGGCTTCAACGAGCTTCCAGACTCCTGAACGCTTAAATTGCTGATTTCTAAACCCCCAACCCGAAGCCCTCAAACTTAAATCCTAAGCCCTTATATCCCCAAACCCTTAACCATCATGTCCCAGGCCGAGATTTCGACCGTGCTGCTGTGGTTGTGGGGAAACTTGCCTTCATTTCTTGGGGGATTAGGGGACTTAGTAGATACGTTATAGGGACAGTTGACTGGGATATGTGGGTTTAGGGTTAACAAGGATCCCAAGTTGGGACCGTAACTTTCGAGATGCGATTTACCCTAAGGGTCCCAGGACCCAGATAAAAGGGCTTTAGGGCCCAAATACTATAATGTGAATGGTCTTTGGGCCCTAAAACCCTTTTCTTTCTACTACTGCAGATTCTGCTCTACTGTTGATGCGCTAAACCCTGCGCTCAAGCTACACCCTTTAAGTCCCAGGAGTAGTGAATGAATTTTCAACCTACCCTAAAGGGTCGATGTAGCTATATAGTGGTTTTGGGTGTATAAATGTTTAGCGTTTAGGGGTTTAGGGAGGGTTTAGGTATTTGGGATATACGTAACCCCTAAAGTACTTATCTAGTTTACCCTAGGGTCTTAAGTATATACTATCTTCCTACATGGGGGCCCTGTGGGCTGATTCCCCGAAGCTAGGAAGCAGATTCCTACAGTGCTTCGGTTCCCCGTTTCTGGATACAATCAAATGAACTTACTATAATGAGTAAACCTTCGGGTTTACACTCCCGGAAACTTTTTACACTCCCGGAAACTAACATGGAAACCCAAAAAGGGCCCTGTAAAGACTACTGTCCTTCTAAAAGGGCACTATATGGGTTTACATGTTAGTTTGGGAGAGTGTAGGGGTTAGGGCATATATATATATATTCTGGCAACATATTTCCTATTCATTCATATTCTGGTAGCTTAATTGAGGTTCCTTAACAGCAGCCCAGTGTAATGCCATGGGGGTGAATTGAGTTCAGCGCCAACGCCTGATTGCCATGCTCTCACTGGATTTTGTGGCCTAGGGAACAGGGGCTTAGATTTGGGATTCAGGGTTTAGGGCATTCTTAGGGTTTAGGGTTTAGGCTTTAGGTTTGGGATTCAGGGTTTAGGGCATCCTTTGGGTCTAGGGTTACGGAGATTCAGGTTCCTGTAGTTCTCCGAAGGTTTGCATCATGCGCACCGCGCTGAAGTGCTTTATGCACATCATTTTCAGAATTGAGCTCCAACAAGAAACCTGCTGGCTTCTTGAATTCGGTCAAAGTCCCTACATGTCTAGTACTTACTCGGAAACAGATTTCTAAGCTAAGGCTGTGCAACGGAGTTTGATCTTGTAAGGATACCCCATGGAGTCCGTTTCAGATCCGCACACACTTTCTCAAGTACCTTCTGTGCAACCCCCCTAACGCCCCTAACCCCCCTAAATCCTTGCGTACTTACTCAACTCTCAACGCGGATCACTACAGCCCATCCCTAAAGGCTTATAGCCTCCTAAAGAGCGATACCTGGACCCCTAAACCCTAAATCCCTAAGCCCTAAACCGTGGTTAAGGCTTAGGGTGTAGGGTTAAATGTTGTGTTTACCGTTCGTATGTGCTTTGGACAATTATTCTCTTACCCTCGGGATTAAGGAACTACCTGCACCCCCAAAGTAGGTAACATAATAGCCCAAAACCCCTAAAAACAGCCCGAAAGGCTATTACTCTACATACTTTAGCCCCAAGGCTCAAGATAGCCCAAAAGCCTTGTATAGTAGGGTCTTTGGGCCTAAAAGCCTTATATTCTGAGTCCTTAGAGCCTTAGGGTAGGGGTTCAGGTAGCCCGCAACCTAGGCATGGTCCAGGCTTCAGGGCGCTAGACCCTGAACCCCTAAAGCCCCAAACCCAACGCCTGAAACCTCCATCTTAAACCTCTGAAGCCCTGCCCTAGGGATCCCGACCCGAAGCTTCGGTTTAGGGTGTAGGGTTTTAGGGTTTGGGGTTTAGGGTTTAGGTTTAGGGCTTAGGGCCAAACCAAACCTTCCCCCAGAAAGTCCAAGACCCGAAGCTCTTAACCCTTCATATCCCCAATCCCCTTATCCTACGCTCCCCTATAACCTTCTTGCAGGGACCATAATATGTCGTCAAGGACCCAGATAATCGGGCTTTAGGGCCCAAGTACCATTCATATTGTAGTACTTGGGCTCTAAAACCCTATCATTTGGGTCCTTGCGCCCTAAACCCTAAACCCCTAAACCCTAAACCCTGGTGCCTAGACCAAGGAGCTGGTCTTGGGAGAATGGACCTGTGAGGGCGAGGCACAACTTGAGGGTCCAAGGACTTGATTCTGGGATGTGTAAGGGTCCGTTTAAGGGGGTTGTATGGGGGTATGTAACAAGGTTTATAGGGGTAGATAGGGATTTAAGGGTTTGGATGTGTAATGGTCCTTTTGAAGGTGCTGTGTGGGGGTGTAAAAGGGTTTATAGGGGTACACTGGGATGAATGGTTTCCAACATTCGGGGAGCCCGCTGTTGGGAGGTCGCAAGTCTAAACCATGCAGGATCTAGCAATTATACGACTCATGCTGAGGATACAAAAGGTTTAGGTTTTACGGTTTCGGGTTACGGGTTTAGGGTTGATTTTTTTCGGGTTCCGGGCTTGGCATTTAGAGGGTTCTTGATTTTTAGTTGTAGGGCGTGGAGCTTCTTCCCAATAGGACCCGAAGCCCTAAACCCCTAATTAAACTCTGAACCCGAGACCCTATAAACCCCACTAGGAGATCTTACTGTGATGATTCTACTGCCCGGGCGTGAACGCTGAAGTTCTACCCTAGAAGCACTACACGTTTTAGGGTTAACCCTAAACTCCGAAACCCTGAAACCTGGAAGCCTCCGTCCAAAGCGCTGATGCAGAATTTAAGTGACAGGTCAGCCTGGTTAGAGTATAGCATATGCCCAAACAATGCAACTAAAGAAGCTGAAAGCTTGAAAGCTAAAACCCTTCCACTTAAACCCTAAGCCTGAACTCTAAAACCTCCACCCTAAACCCTATAAGACGCAGCCTTAACCCTAAACCTATAAGCCTAAACCCTGAACTCTAAGCCCTAGACCCTGAACCCTAAACCCCAGACCTTAACACCAAAACTAAAACCCTAATCCCTAAACCTGAGCCCCTAAGCCCAACACCACTGTGAAACTCCAATCCTTAAGCCCTAAACCCCAAGCCCTAGACCCTAAACCCTAAACCCTGAACCCTAAACCCTAAAACATTAAACCCTGAACCCTGAACCCTAAGCGCCATTCAAGCTGCTCAGATGTCGCCTCTTCAGCTGAGGGCACTCCACGCGGGCCCACCGCCGCCAGACCAGGAGTCGGTCTTTGGCAGGGCTTAGTGTGTAGGATTTAGAGTTTGGGGTCTAGGGTGTTAGGGTTTAAGGGATTTGGGTTTAAGGGTTTAGGGTTTTAGGGTTTACGGTGTTAGAGATTTAGAGTTTAGGGTTTGGTGTTTAGGGTTTTAGGATCTAGGGTTTTAGGATTTAGGGTTTTAGGGTTTAGCGTTTAGGGCTGCAGGGTTTAGGGTTAAAGTTTAGGCGAGCATATAGGCGTATACATAGCGTAACCGTATTGAAAGGCGAGCTATAGGGGTACATGGAGTTGGTGAAATTGGGAGAATCGGGGATATACTCGTGAACAGGGCGCCTAGTGCGCACGGAGATATGGATTCACCGCTTAGATTCAGGGTTGAGGGTTTAGGTGTCCTATTCTGATAATTACTAACGACATCGCACGATCTTAGCATGCTAGAATGTATGGGATCGAGAATTTAGGGTTTAAGGTGTGGGGCTTTGGGTTGGGGGTCTACGGCTTCTGCGTTGAAGGTTTAGGGTTGCGGCGCGTGCTTAAAGACTCATTCGCGCTCGTTGTCCTGCTCAGTCATGCTCGCTCGATCTTCCAACATTTCACTGCTGGCAGGTCAAAAGAAGCACCCAAAGGCAAAGGTCACCACAAAGAACATGCCGCTGACTTTGCCAAATAACACTGGCAGCGTGTTGCTTCCATGCATCAAGTTTGCAGCTTTGGTCCTCCGGGTCGGCCTACCAATGCTTCAGCAATTTCCAAGGCTGGCACCGTCAAACAAGTTGATATGCAATGATAAAGTGGTGCCTTCACACAGCCCTGGCTTGAGCCGAACGACGCGCAATTCGGAAACTAGGACTCGACTCAGAATCTGCGTTTCAGGAAACCGTTCAGAAGATTCAGAAATTAGCCATTTCACGAAGCTATGCGATTCAAGAACTATTGTCGCGATTGAGACATTACACGATCCAGGAAACGCCGAATCCGGAAACTACCCGGTTCAGGAAGCTTCCTGGCGTTTCAGACTTATTAGGATGCAACGTTTGGAGTGTAGGGCCGTAGGGAGCAAGTTGCAGGTTGGGGCTTAAGAGTAAAACTGAACCCAAAACATGCAAAGCCAACCCCCAAACCCTCAAACCTTAAGCCCTAAACCCCCAAACCCACAGTCTCCCTTCCCTTGCTCTCCCTCGGCTCCTTAGATACCCCTATAATCCCCTATATACCTTATAGACCCGTTTCCCTTTGTAAGCACTATGCCCCAGCTTCCATGTCATGCTCCATTTCCTTCTGCAGTTAATCCTCTATTAGAATACTTTTCCATTTTACAATCCCTACATCACCCTACATTCCCCATATCCCCAATACCTCCTCATACACACCTTGAATGACCTTGAAATGCCCTCTTTAACTCTAAGCCCCCTAAACCTTAAACCCTAAATCCCAAACCCTACACCCTAAATCCTACACGCCAAACCCTAAAACCCTAAAGCCTAAACCCTAAAGCCTAAACCCTAAAGCCTTAAATCCTAAACCCTACACCCCAAACCCATAAAACCCCATACACCCTGAACCCTAAACCCCTACACCCCTCCATGGAGGCGGCCCTGGCGCGCGCCCAGCGCCTAGCCTCGACGCGCCTGGCAAAGCCAAGGCCGAAGCCGGAGCCCTGCGAAGCTTCGCCGGGGGAGCCCAGGGGGGTTAGGGGTTTTGGGTTTAGGGTTTAGGGTTTGGGGTTTAGGGCTTTAGGGCTTTAGGGGTTGGGGGTCTAGGGCTTTAGGGCTTTAGGGTTTGGGGGTTTAGGGTTTAAGGTTTAGGATTTAGGGTTTAGGGTTTCGGGTTAAGGGTTTGGGGTGTTAGGGGTGTTCGGGGTCTGGGGTTATATTTTAAGGTTTGGTGCTTAGAGGTTTAGGGGTTAGTGTTTAGGGGGAGGAGGTGTTAGGGGGTTACCTGAGCCCTAAAAGTATGTAGAATTGGATCTATTTAAAGGTTTTGGGCTATTATTTTACTTACTTCTGGGGTCCAGGTTGGGTTTGGGGGGTTATATTAGGGTAAGGGTTTTCGGGTTTAGGGGTGGGGTTGAAGAGTTGAGGGTTTAGGCTTATGTGGGGTTGGGGGGGTTAGGGGTCAGGGGTTGGGGGTTGGGGTTTAGGGGTTGGGGTTTAGGGTTTGGGGTGTAGAGGTTCGGGTTTAGTATAGGCTGAGGGTCTAGGGTTTTGGGTTTTGGGTGTAGGGTTCGGGGTAGAGCGCGGGGGGTCAGGGTTTAGGGTTCAGGGTTTAGGGTTTCATGGGGGGTATGATACGGGTTTGTAGGATCCTTCAAGTGAGTGCTGCAGTTTGAGGATATATTTTTAGGGCTACCCCCCCCCCCTCCCCCAAAATAACGAAGAATCTAATGAAACAAAAATTGGCAAAAAAACATCTACAGGGTTTGATGGGGTACAGGGGTTGGAACTGTGGGGTCAGGGTTTAGGGCTAAGGGTTTAGGGCTTGAATCTTAGGTACTTTAGGGCCCCCGCAGAGGGTTACATAAGGTTATAGCGAGGAGTGAAAGTGAACATGGAAACCACTATTTGTTGTTATTGTCCCGGTTTGCGGATTTAGGGGTTTGAGTTTAGAGTTCAGAGTGTAGGGTTTGGTGTTGGGGTGTTTTAGGGGGTGCTGGATTTGGGGGTAGGGGGTTGAGGTTCAAAGGCCTATGGCTGGGCTCCGGGAACGGTCAAAGGCAATAGACAGGGCGTGAGGATCTTTCATGTTATGGTTGCTTTTATACGGGGTCTACAGATCTACACAGAACTTATATATATATATACACATTTATCAGCATTCAGGGTTCGGTTTTTGCAGGGGGAATGAGGTGGGGGAAGTTTTGACACCATTTCTTCTTTGGCAGGCCTCAGCCCTAGTGGGAGGTGGGTTAGTGATTCAGGGATTCGCGGCTTAAGAACACAGGCCCGGGGTGGGTGGGGCTTAGTAAGGCCTATAGGGCAAGGGATGCTCTTAACTTATTTTTTGTCATGTGTTTTCTGGCTTGGACTGTTGTTCCTCTATTCTGCTTTGCAAGCTTCCAAGGATTCGGGCCGTTCCCCATCCTCACACTAAGTTTCAACGGTGTGCACAGCGAAAACAGTTCCAATTTACGTTGTCCAGTTCATGTGTGACTTGTTGCGACCGCATGGGGTTCAGATTCACGCGCTTCCAGTCTGGGAGTTTAGGCGCTCCGGGCTTGGGGCGTTCGGCTTTGGGCTTACATACTTTTGGGGTTCAGGTAAACCCCAAACCAGGTGGCTCAAACTGCCGAGGCCCACGCCCAGCGGTCCGAGCGCGTCGCCCCCGCGACGCGTGGATCGGGCGAGGCCCTAGCCTCTGAGGTTTGACATCACTCTACCTGAACCCCCAAAAGTATGTTAAATGATGGCCTTTTAGGCTGTTGTTATGGGTATAGGGCTATTATTTTACATACTTTTGGGGTTTAGGTACAGTAGACCCTAAACCCTAAACCCTGGGGATTCAACCTTGGGAGTTGAAATTTTGGGTTCCCCAAAATTAGGGGTGCCATCATGGGGGTCTCTATGATTGTAGTATTTTGGGGGTTTGACACCTGGGGGATTCAACCGTTAGGGCTTCAGGCTATAGGGTTTAGGGTTTAGGGCTTATGGTTTAGGGCTTAGGGTTCAGGGTTTAGGGGCTCAAGTTTTGGGTTCTAGGGTTTAGATTTTTGATGGCATAGGGTTGGATGTTTTGGGGGCGAGGGGTATGAGCTCATTGGGGGTCCCCTTATTCGTGAGACCAATCTTATGGCGATGTGGGATTAAAGAGAGAGAGAGAGAGAGAGACAGAAAGCTATCTATATATATATATATATACAGAGAGAGGGAGAGAGAGGGAGGAAGAGGGAGAGGGAGAGGGAGCATATTAGCATACTGAGGTTCGAGGCTTGAGGGTTAGGGGTCAGCATGGGCATGGCACAAACTGTGGCTATAGAAGTTGTATTGGGTTCCGGGTCTAGGGTGTAGCGGATCTAGTATTCTGCCCCAAATATTCGGGATAGAAAGGGGTATAGAGAAATGATATTCAGAATCAAATGGACAAGATCATGGAACATGAAATAGAAGTTAGTATCTTATACAGGGTTGCAGGTTTGAGTGGAAACAGCGAATCTTGCACCACCCAGGGCCCTTAAGCTATGTGTATCCTAGGAAGTGTGGCATAGAAGGTAGCAAAATTTGGTGCATCCACGGTATCCTCCAAACAAAACTTTTCGAATCGCGTAGCTTTAAACCCTGACATGCATACAACATATACCCTCCAGAAACCTTGTTCAGGCCCTATTTCTGTACATGTTCCAGCAATACATACAATTTGAGGCCATAAACTTGCGACACTAAGGCCAATTATACCACCTAAATCAAACTGTTCCAGAGAGTTCCTGTACCTATATGAGCCATAATGTAAACTCCTTACAAGGGGTTATGTAAGGGATTCTATAGGAGACTACTACAGGGTTATAAAGGGGGATACTAGGAGTTTAGAGTACAGCTCATATAGTGCCGGGACCTCCAACATGGATGAAATGATGGCCGAAAGCATCCAAGCATAGTCGACAGAACAAATATTCCCGCGATTTAGGGGTTTCAGGTTTACGTGTGGGGTTTCTGTACGCTTTTTGGGACCAGGTCTTTTCCTTGAAGGTTGTTGCCGTATGGTAGTTTGCCTAAATAGCGGGACCACAATATAGACCCCCAAATACGATAGTCCTTATTATGGGCCCCCCAAAAAGCTATCCTTGATTCTGGGAAAGCTTTTTTTTTTTTTGGTAATCTAGGGTTTTGGGACGAGGGCCTATGGAATAGGGTTTCGGGCTTAGCTGTTATGTGCGGAGGTCGTCCATAATGCAACAGCCGTTTGCATAACCCCCAATTCATTTGTACTCTATTCTGTTCGTGCTAGCAGCTAGCTAGTAGGGAATGAAGGAGTGGAAGAGAGGGACTGTGATTGAAGGTTGCACAGGGACTACTCTCGGGATCCATTCCTCCATCCCCACCGAAGTAACCCTAAACCCTACTCTATTCGCCTAACACAGTAGGGTTTCGGGTTGCGGGTTACGGATTTGTCGCACGGTTGCGGACTTGGGGATATTTGTTTCCAGGGTCTTTGGCGGTCCATCCCTCTTCAGTCAGTTACTTGCCCGGTATTTAGCTTTGCCCCGTCCCGTTTTTTGTGGGTGGTTAGCAGGAAGTACTCCCAAGGATCCCTAAACCCTACACCTCTAACCAACCCTAAAGCGTCAGCCATAGTTCTTAAACCTTAGACCCTGAACCCCTAACCCTAAACCCTGAACCCTGAGCCCTATACCTTGAACCGAAATGCCGTAAAGCCTGAGCCCCTATACCCTAAACCCATACACCCTAAATTCTGAACCCCTATACCTTGCACCCATACACCCTAAATCCAAAACCCTAAACCCTAAGCCTAAACCCATGCACCCTAAACCCCTACTATACCTTGTACCCATACACCCTAAGCCCGCAAACGCTAATCTAAACCCAAAGCCCTACACCCCCTAGAACTCGTATACCTTGAACCCATACACCCTGCCCCAAGGGTCCAAGGACCCAAATAATAGGGATTCAGGGTCCGAATATTTACATTTTTGTATTGGGCCCTAAAACCCTATTATTTGGGTCCTTGGACCCTTGAACCCTACACCCTAAACCCTAAACCCTATCTATCCCGCCTATAACCCCTTTAAAGGGACCCCTATTATTTGGGGTCCTTGGACCCTTAGGGATACACCCCGGCCAGCAAGGCTTGAACGCATAGCGCTTCCCAGTTCGGGGCTTAGGATGCTTTGTCTTCACGAGGCTTCAATTCAGGGTTTAGGGCTCAGGGTTTATGGTTGAGGGTTCAGGTTTTCGGGTTTAGGGTTCAGATATTAGGGTTGAGGGTTCAGGGTATAGGATTCAGGGTTGAGGTTCATGATTTAGGATTTAGGCTTCAGCTCTTCCGTTATAGGTTCGTGATTCAGGATTCAGGCTTCAGGGCTTGGGTATTACGGCCTGAGGGTTCAGGGTAGGGAGTTTTCAGGTGGGCAGTTTCACCCCCATAAGCCTTGTATGGCCGTGGGGTAAAAGGGTTTAGCTTCAGGTCAGGCTGTAGTGATAAGGGTCTGAAGATTCATAGACTACCTAGAGCCTTTATGAGCCTCTTGTACCTTTTGGCACGGATCTCTGGGAATACGGAGAGAATGGGCGACCCTGGATACTAAAAACCATGACCCTTCGCACCTCATGCCTCAGGAAGTATGGCAGGAATTTGGACACTATAGTATACTGAGGTCGTGCAAGATGTTCAGTATCAACAGGATCAACGCACGTGAAGGAAGCGACGAACAAAAGAAAGAGGTCCTGTGCTAACTCTGTATGGCGTTGCCTCTAAGCCTAAACTGTACAACCAAACAAGACGCGTCCTCAATGCAAAGATGCATAGCGTGATGCATGACCTCTAGGTCAGTGGCTATGGTTTGGGATGGGTTGTAGATAGGGAAACCAATGCACCAATTACAAACGGTTGTGTGCTCGATGTGTTGGTATCCTAGCCGTTCTCAAATGTCCAGGTTGCGGTAAGCGAACCCCCAAACCCAGTACATTGAATATGGAAGCCTAGTGATATTACGTAGATGTTTGTTGGGGTTGAGCAGGTCGCAAAGGGATTGCGCAGGCCGTGGGGCAAGGATGATTTCAGACCGTTATTGTGGCTGCTAGCGGGGTATCCAAGAGTGGAGAAGGAAATGGAAGCTAGTAGCTTAGGCTGTGAAGTTTAGTTTGGGTCCAGGATGCAGGGATCAAAGCTAAGGGATTCTGAGTTTAGACTTTTACCATAGGGTCTGTTAAGACAGATGCCCAAACTCAAGAGCGCAGCCCGAAACTTTAATGCAGGAACCCAAATCCTTAAGCGACAGACATCAATCCTGCGCTCCTAGCCCGCACCCCAACCCTAAGGGTGCAAGGACCCAAAAGAATAACAGGGTTTTAGGGCCCAAAATATTAATGGCATGGACCCTAGAACCCCACTATTTGGGTCTTTGGACCCTTCAGGCAAGCCATGCATCTTACGAGAGGAGCAACGATTCAGCTCATTCAAGCGATGACTGAGAATCTGCGACCGAGATGCGCGTAGCTGCGAGAGGAGCCTGAGAATCTGCGACCGAGATGCGTGAGCTGCGAGAGGAGCAACGATTCAGATGACTGAGAATCTGCGACCGAGATGTTTCAACATACTCCTCGTCCAGGACCCGAATCTCTCGCTGCACTACGTTGGAGGAATCTCCATGTCTTCGGGAAAAGCAAGCCTTGGCGCTTGCTGAAGATGTACCAGCAGATTACTCCTCAGCTGCTCATGGACGGCTAACTGGAATTCCGAACCTGTTTTGGACGGAGGTCACAGGTTTTTTTGAAGATACCCTCTCCCACTAAGATAGAACCTGAACTGTGCCCGGTCTAGGGTCTAGGATTCCCTGAGGGTCCAAGGACCCAAATAATAAGGTTTTAGGGGCCAAATACTCTACTATAAATGGTATTTGGGCGCTAAAGCCCAGTTATTTGGGTATTTGGACCCTTTGGGATTTATAGAACCTGAACTGTTCCCCTGGTAAAGGATTGTTCCTGGGGGGTGGGGCGTGATCTCTTTGGCACTTAGTAGGACCTTAAGTCTTACCTTTTAGTAGGGGCGCTAGGTTCCATGGTGATTTTAGCAGTCCTCATTGGCATGGTCATAGATGTGGCCGGCATCATCATTAGCCTCAGCAATTTGAATCGTAGCGGAAGTAATTGGAATCGTAGCGGAAATAGTTCACGATCATCATGCCGCGGGCCAGCAGCGTAATTGCAAAGCTGAGCCTGAGCTGTGTAATTACAAAACAGTCTGAACCCAAAGTTTATCCCCTAGACCATACCCCCTAAGTTCTACACCGAAAAATCTTCATCCGAGGACTTCATTAATTTGGGGGGGGGCCCGCACCCGACCCTCGCCAGAATAAGAAATGGATAGCGCCGGATTGAAAAAATATTGGGGCTCCTGGAACTCAATTAACATTGAACAGGAATGCATTCCTGCGTCATTGGGGCTCTGGGACCTCTATTATTAAAATGAATAGGAATGTATTGAATATCTCTATTCTCGGGATAGGTTCACCGAAAATCTTCTTTAAATCTGGTCCCTTTTTCCCATACAAAAAGCCGAAAAGCCATCTAATTGTAGCTTGCTTGTCTTTGGCGCCTAATTCTACACAAACAATTCGTTAAATATGGTCCCTTTTATTGATGTAGTCCTTGGACTAATCCTAAATCATATACAGTCTTAAGACCCAAACCCTAAATCCAACTCCGCAGGACCTTGGGCGTCTGCTGTTTGGCGTGTTTGATATTGCCCCCAAAGTGCCGCAACACTGTAAGCTTCGCTTGGGGTGTGCATGCTCGGCCCAAAAAGCCACCTTTTCCACTTTTCGGCTCGGGCAGGACACACGCCCTCAACCCCTTCCAGCCTCCCCTGTTTAAGGGCTGGAAGGGAGAAAAGAAGAGGCTTTTCCGTTTCCTGAAACCATCCAACACATCTCCCAGAGGTCGGCGGATTCAGCCTTAACCCTCAACCAAAATCCTCAACCCTAAACCTTAGCCCCTCGACCCAAAACCTTAAACCCTAAACCCCCAAAGCCAAAGCCCTAAACATTATCCCAAACCCTAAACCCCCAAACCCTAAATCCTAAGTCCTAAACCCTATTCCCAAGTGTCTCGACGAGGAGAGCTACCCCCAGAGCCTAAGCCACCAACTCCGCTACCGAAGGCCAAGCATCATTTCAGTTTTGGGTTTAGGGTTGAGGGTTCAGGATTTAGGGTTTAGAGCTTAGGGTTCAGGGTTTAGGTCTCAGGGTTCCGGGTCTAGGCTTGTACGGGGCCTGGAGGAGGCCTCAGGAGTACTCAACTATGGGTCTCCCTTGGATGGGGCCCTCTTTAGGATGACTTTTTAGAATTTAAGAGTTACCTGGACCTGAGAAGTAGGTAAAATGATAGCCCACAACCCCTTAAAAACAGTCCAAAAGCCTATTCTTCTACATACTTTAGGGGTTCAGGCAAGGGTTCTAGCGTCTAGGTGTTCAAGGTTGCAGGGTTTTAGGGTTGCAGCTGTTCAGAAATTTCGGCCCTGACGTTTAATTCTGTGTTGCAGATGGACACATTATTTTCCCAACGCAGACTAAGACTAAGACATTTTGTGAGTAGAGGGTGAGGACATGATGTCTTGGTGTTCAACCAAAAACCAGACAGAAGACACTCCTCATGTGAGGTTTACCTGGACCCCCGACTACATGCATAATAACTGCCATTATGGCTGGCATTATGCGTTTAGGGCTATTGTTTCCCATGCTTTGGTGGTTTAGGTAGGGTTTAGTGTTGAGGCCTTATGGTTTTCAGTTTTACAGTGTGAAAGCATGGGGTTTGAGTCTGGGGCTCTGTCAGGGCGCAGTCATATACCCCAAGTGGAGACCGTACGTTTCCTTCGGATCCATCCTGTTCCATGTGTCCGAACGAAGTGTTTGGAGGGCGACTTCGCCTGTGTCCAGAAGACAACCCAGCGTTTTTAAGGTTCAGCCTGTATGAATGTGCCGGTGCCCATATTTGGGGGGCCCATAGTTCGGACCAGAGAACCTATGCCCTAAGACAACGTGGAGAGGCCCCAGGGATGAGGGGTGAGATAGCTACGGCTTCGGGTTTAGGTCCGAGGGTTTGCATAGACCCTAGAACCTGAACCCCGAAACCCCGAAACCATCCGAAAGATTAAAACAACCGACATGAAACTGTAAGGGAAAAATCCTAAACCCCAAAGCCCCAAATCTTAAACCCCAAAAGCGTAAACCACAAAAACCGAAACCCCAAAACCCTATACCCCGAACTCCCCAAACCCTAGTCCACTGAAAGCCATCTAATTCCCTCAATACCGCTAAGGCTAGATAGCTCTGCAGGCCCATATAGAACCCCTGTATCCCATTTAAAAGGAACCTTGGACCCTAAAACCCGAGATCCCCTTTTGAAGGAGCCCTAAACCGTAACTCTAAGGGTTTAGGGTTTAGCTTCTTTCTCAACCCTAAAACCCTAAACCCTAAGCGCTCTGTGCCCTTCTTCAAAGGAGCCTAAAACCCCAAAACCCTCAACACCCTAAACACCCTAAGCTGAACCCTAAGCCCCTCTAAAGTAGCTCCCTTTAAAGGTACAGAGGTAGCTCCCTCTAAAGCTAAACCCTAAACCCTATGAGCCCTAAACCCTAAACCTTAAACTCTGAGCCCTAAATTCCCACCCGACCTGCGTAGGCCGTTCCCACCCATTACTAGGGTGGTCAGACAAGGGGAACTGGCCCTTAGCTGCAACAAATTTGCGGGGTGAGGCCTTGAGGCCAGTGGCCCATGAAAATTGGCCCTGGAGGCTTTTGGAGGCCTCTGAAGGCTGTTGGCTAAAGGCCTTGAAGCCCGGCCCGCCAAACCCTGGAAGGTTCTGGAGACACCTGGAAGCTCTTGGAAGCCTTTGGAGTCATGTTGTTAGAAGCAAGAAGACAGTCTTGTCGAGGTCGGAATAGAGGGCGTAGCTCTAAACCCTAACAGCAAGTAATTTGGGTGGTAGCCTGTGATGTCTCATGGCGGGTGGTGGTTTTGAAGAAAGCCCAGCTTCGATGGCTTCTTGGGCAACATCTACGAGGTTCCCTGGGCGCAGGATGTGCCGCCACCCACAGATCCATGGAAGTGAGGTGGCGCCATCGGCGCATGGATACTCAGCCCTGCGCAGGTAGACGCCCTAAGCCCTAAACCCCAAACCCCTCAATCCTAAACCCTAAACCCTAAGCCCTAAACCCTACGCCCTAAACCCTAAGCCCTGAAACCTCAGCCCTAAACCCTAAACCTTAAACCCCAAACCCTATCCCCTAAGCCCTAAACCCTAAACCCTAAGCCCCTAAACCCAAAGCAGCTCCCTGGAGGCAAGACCCGCACCTCCAAGACTGACCCCCAGTGCTTCGGAGGCAGAGCCCGGTTTAGGGCTTTCCCTAAACCCTAAACCCTAAAACCTTAGGGGTCTTAGGGTTTTAAGTTTCAGGTTTGAGGGTTTAGGGTGTAAAAGCTTCAGGGGTTTCAGCTTCAGGTTTGAGAGTTTCGGGTGTAGGGTTGAGTTTTCTTGGGTTTTAGGGTTCAGGGCTTAGAGGATTTTTTTAAGTCCATGGTAATGTGGTTCTGTATAGGGGGGGGGGGGTACTACTGGAATTTGGGTTCCCAGATAAATCTCCCCCTCCCCCTCATTTTCGGAACAGTCATTTATGCCGGGCCCCAGTTAGGGTTTAGGGTAGGGCAAAGGGATGTAGCGCTCTGCAGGTTTCCGGAGTATTTTTCTACTCGCAGGTTCAGGGCAATTGCAAACCAATAATACAGGACCAGTGATACGCCGGGGATTTGTTGAGTTTACAGGATTATATACAGCGGTTCTATATAGCGTCATTGAAGAATTTGTTGCAGGGTTCAGGGCACTTGGAACTACATTGTCGTAACTGTACTTATAACACATAAATATGTTCCCTAAGTTTGCTAATGTGGTTAATTGGGGCAGACAACTCCGGCTAACTCTCAAAAGAGGTCGTGTGCGACACTGCAGGGGTTCACCCAAGAAGCTAGGCCCTTAACCCTAAACAAAACCCTAAACCGTAACCCCTAAATTAACCTGGGCCCTAAATCCACAAGCCTACTCTGCAGACCCGAAGCCCCGATCTTGAGCCCTAAGCCCGAAACCCTAAACCACGACCGCATACTTCCCTCACATATTTGACAAAGAATCATGCCTCAAGCGGCCCAAAGGGGGGGATGAAGGTAGGTGGGATGTAGGATCCTGACTTCAGAAGAAATGACCCCAGATAGTTATTGGTTCAAACAATGCGTGGAATGGCAGCTTCAATGCCTGTCTTACAGTTAACAGAGAACTTCGATGAGCTGATTCGTGCGACTGATGAGATGCGATATCCTATTTTGGATAAAGCGCATTTTCACAGCGACTTCGCAGTTCACAGATTTCCCTGGCCATTATGAGAACGTGGATCCTAAATTAAATCATTCTGGTGAGGTATTTACGGTATTTACTGACGAGTTCTGTTTCGAAGCTATGAAAGCAACTTGCCCTGAGCAGGTGTGTGATCTTTCTGACTTCACAATGGATACTCGAAGTAGATCCTCTTTCACAGAGGCCTTGTTGCTTCATTAGATGATGCAGTTAGCAATGGCGCGCTGGCTGCATGGATGCCACCTGATGGCATCAGTGCATATATATATATACATATCTCGAAGCGTGTTGCAGCAGATTTCTGATGATCTGCAAACATCCACAGCTAAGTTGACTTACGAGAGCATTGACTCCGTAAAATTTGCGACTGGCAATTATGCTGGTTATGGATATTTCGGAAGCAAAAAAGAAAATTTTGTCGAGGCACGCAAGAAGGCGCAGCGTACATTAAGCTACCATCGTCATCATTGGTTCACTGCCACCCACCAGACTCCACATGTTGCACTCAGCTGGCCACAACCTGCTGAATTGTCAAAGCTGAAAGTTCGTTTGATTTGGTGCTCTGCATTTAATGTGCCGGTGATTCAACTATGTCAAATTCAGCCAATTTACAGGTAATTGAAATACAATCCATCCATGTCATATCTTATTGTAGCATTCTCCCTGAACCCTGAACCCCTATAAACCTGAATCCCTATACTCACAAGGGTCCAGGTATCCAACTATCCTTGTTTTGAATACTCTGTATAGGTTTTGTACATTGGACCATTCGGATCCTAAACCCTAAACCCTGCAAAGTATAAACCCTAGACCCTAATCCCTCGATTCTAAGACCAAAACCCTAAATCCAAAACCCTAAAATGTATAAACCTTAAACCCCGGATCCTAAACTTTAAACCCGAAACCCTGAACCCTATAACCCATACCCGTCAGCGTCACCATGCCTCGCAGCCTGCACTCGCCTCGCCGAGCTCGGAACGCCCGGCGCCCCGGCGCGAGGCGCGCCTGGCGCCGCGGGGAGCCCAGACCTTCGGGTCATTGTAACGTTTAGGGTTTGTAGGGTTTACATGGTTACTGAACAAGTATATATACGGTTTAAAGTTTACATAGTGTTCAGGTTACTAAACAATTATGAGGCTTAGGGTTTAGGGTTACTCAACAGTTGAAGGAACATCTTTCCCCCAATCGTTCAGTATCAGGTTTACTATTCAAGGTTTTATGACCTAGGATGACGGGTAAATATTACTGTGTGATATCGATGTTGCATTTTTCATTGTCATGGCTTATTACTATCAACCCTCACTATATGGTGTGATTTCTTTGCTTATCATTGATGCTACTCTGTATTACTGAATGGGGATACAACGGTGTTATAGGGATTATAGCACGAAATGTGGGTTATAGGATTCTGTGGATAGATGGGTATTGGGGTGCAGGATTTAAACCCTATGCCCGAAACCCTAGACCCTAAACCGTAAACCGTTATAGAGTTTTAGGGATGCAGTGCTTGGTGGTTAACGCTTTCGCACCTAGGGATATTATGGAACGGAAGAGAAGGTGGAGGCCTAGAATCTTTGGGGATTAGGATTCAAGCGGTCTTGGCTTTGTAGGGATGAAAGTTTATAGGGTTGAGGGGTCTCCCCCAAGAATTGAGGAACGAATCGGGACATGGCTTTATGCAAGGCTTTTTTTTTCTCGTTAGGTTGGGAGTGTAGGTGTTTATGGTTTCGGCGCTAGGACGAATTAGGAGCTTAGGGTTAAGGCTGTTTTAGAGCGTCGGGTTTTCGCGTTCAGGGTTTAGGGTTTTTCAATGATTTTAGGGTTCTGGGTGCCAGGAGGGAGGGTTGGAAACCTTTAAGGGTCTTATACCTGGGGATGTAAGGGGTGTATGGCTTCGACGGCACCCTTTCCAGGACTTTCGGCATTCCCTCAATCCGTGCTTGACAGGCCAACAGGGCATTGGCTATAGGGTTTGTAGTTGAGGGGCTACTTGAACCCTAAAAGAGTGTAAAATAATGGCCTTTTGGGCTGTTCTTGAGGATTTTGGGCTATTTAACCTACTTTTGGTGCCTAGGTAGTTGTTTTAAGGGAGTCGGGTCTAACTGCAGGGCACTTGGAGCTTGTACGATGGGCTATTTATGTCACTTACAAGGAGTAGTTGGTTCATACTTCTAGAAACAGTGAGACCTTTGTTCCTTCTAGGAAAGCGAAACCTCCGCTTCCCCAGAATCTCTGACTCCATATCCCTAGCCTTAAAATTAAACCGTAAACACTACCTGGGGTTGATAGGACGTTTAGCAGTTGCTTGTAGCCGGGCCCACTTACAGGAGAAGCTTAAGGGGATTGTAAGTGAGGTTGTAAGCACGGCTTAGGATTTAGGGTTTAACTTTTCATGAATCTCCAGGTATTCCAAGTGCCTGCGCCCCTAACTCATGTCGCGGCACCTCCAACGCCTAAACCCTACTTGCAGGTTCATGGAACTTAGTACCTATTTATAACTGGGGTTATAACCCTACTTATAGTTGGGGGAACCCCTTTAAGGCCATTTAGGGAGGGGGTTATAAGTAGGGTTAGAAGCCCAGCTATAAGTAGTTACTAGTCCCATGAACCTTCAACTAATCCCTACAACCACAATTCCCACACCCTTCAACCCTAAGTCACATAAACCCCAGTAAACCCTAAATCCTCAACACATTTTGCAAACCCTCAACCCCAAACACCAAACCCTGAACCCCAAAATCCTGGTGTACCTTCCCTGTACCTGAACCCCACAAGTATGTAAAATAATGGCCTTTTGGGCTATTAT
This sequence comes from Symbiodinium pilosum, assembly GCA_905231905.1. Classification (NCBI taxonomy): domain Eukaryota; class Dinophyceae; order Suessiales; family Symbiodiniaceae; genus Symbiodinium; species Symbiodinium pilosum. The sequence goes on from CAJNIZ010043092.1 coordinate 45,239, forward strand.
TCTGGGTTTAGGGCTATTATGTTACATACTTTTGGGGGTTTAGGTAGAATTCCAGGCTGGAGAAGCGGAAGGTGATCAAGCTGAGCCCAACTCGCGCAGATTTGCAGGGACCTCGGGACATGTAGGGTCTACCTGAACGCCCAAAGTGTGTAAAATAATTGCCCCTAGGGCTCCAGTTACCTAAATAATGGGAACTGGGTTCTATATTCCCTATAGTTACATAGCCCAGTAACCTACTATTTAGGTAACTAGGAGCCCTAGGGTGCTTTTTGGGCTATTTTAAAGGATTTCGGGCTAGTATTGTATCTGCTTTTGGGGTTCAGGTAGCGCGTAGGGGCGTCGCAGCATTTAGGGATGATCGTTCTTTAAATGGGATATAACTAGCATTAAGGGCTTGGGGCCTAGGGGCCAGAGATCCTCCATGGCCCTTATTACCGGAAAGCTTGGGACTTGTAGTGATGCTTGTAGATACTAGAAATCCTGCATGACATTCGAGCACTGCAGTATCATTTTTTCAGGGTATAAGGTACCGAGGGTCATGCAGGATCTTTCGTATCCACCATGTTGATAGTAAGAATCCTGCATTACCTTAGTATACTCTAATCCCATAATTTCTAGGGTATAATTTGGGTACTCAGGTTCATGCAGGATTTTTTTGTATCCACAATGTAGTATTCCATTAGACTATCCAAAAGTGAACCTAATACAAACGTCCGGTTCAAAAAGGAGCCCCAAAGACAGACCCACAATTTTCTGAGGACGTCCACCTGTAGTGCTTGGGGCTACAAGCTTTCGGGAGAACAGGGCTTCGGGGTTCTACCTAAACCCTGCCTCAAAAACATGATCCCTAAACCCCAAATTATACGCTCCCCCAAACTATTACGGCAGCCCAAAAGGAGCCCTGTAAAGACTGCACTACTCAAAGTGGCATGTATGGGCACTTAAAGCTTATACTCTCAAACTCTAGACAGTCTGAACAGTGACATGTTAATTTGAGGGACCCCACACCCTGAACCTAAGCCCTAGACCCTACATCCCTAAACCCTAAACCCCGAGCCTTAAATCCCAGACCCTAAACACCTAAACCCCCAAAACCTGTTTGTAACCACTTGGCTCATGCGGCTGGGCTAGCTTTACCCTGGCTCTTAAGACTGTTCTATTGGGCTTCCTAGCCCCTAAAGGCCTTAGAGCTTAAAGGGTTTGGGCTTTGAGCTTAGGATCTCCAAGCCGGAAACCACATTAGGGAGACTAAGAGTTTTGACTTTGGGGTTTACGGCTTCGGGTTGTAGAGTTTAGGGGTAGAGTTTGGGGATCCAGGGATACAGGCCAAGCGCCATGGGGTTCTGCTTGGGACAAGTACTTCTAAACTTGGGTAGCCAAACAATAAAAGAAAGCAGTTCCTCCCAAGCAGGCATTTTTTGTGGACTGGGACCCGTATCCTTACTAGCTGTTTGGGCACAAGCATGCTACAACTTTTCATTTAGCTACCACGGAAGACTTCTGTAATGCAAGGTACAGGGACGGCAGTTAAAACATGATGGGTGCTGGGCCTTGGTGCAATCAAGAAAGGAGCTTTGGTAATCCAAGTCCCCAAGTTGAAAAGTTAGGGTTGTTGGTTTGGGGCCGATGACTACACTGTTGGATCCTTATTATAGCGGTTCGGAACCCTAGGCCCTAAATCCCAAACCCTAGCGAAATCCTCTTATGAACTTGGAGGTGCACTTTACAGAGTGGGCCCCTAGTTATATGCCGGGAAATAAGTGCGCTAGGGTTTAGGGTTTTGTAGCTATGGCCCTACTTTCAAGAATGCAGTTGCAACTGCGTGGCTAAAACTATTACTTTGGTGGTTACTGTTGTAGCTAACCCCCAACCCAAAATCACCCTAGGCGCAAAACCCTAAATCTTCTAACCCAACTACAAACCCCAAGCTATAAGACCCCAAGCCGTAAGCCCCAAACCTCAAAGCCTAAAGCCACCTCGCAGCCTAAATCCTAGACCCTTAACCCTAAACCCGTACAAGTGGTGCCAAAGCTCGTTCGAGGCCCGGGCTCTCTGTGTTGCTGCACAAAGCCTCCGTAGCCCAGGGCTTAGTGGGCTTTTCGGTTGAGGGTTTAGGGTTTAGAGGGTTGAGGGTTTAGGGTTTAAGGTTCATTTAGGGTTTAGGGTTGGGTTTGGCAGGAAAGCCAGGCTGCCGAAGTGGTATACCTCTGCTCAAGGTGGCAGTAAATTAGGGGAGAGTACTCTATACTTGTGTGCCGGTGGCTTTCCAGGTAAATTTTGCGGGGTCTAGGATTCGTGTACATGATTGCTTCTATGGTACTTGTACTTCTGCTGTTATTTTCCGTATAGTCTTTATATCCTTACCATTCCTATTCCAGGGTGCCCAGGGTTTAGGGTGCCGAGAATTCAGGCTTTGAGCTTTTGTGTAAAGTTCTGGGGGAGCGTGTGTTTCGGGCTAAAGTTTCTGCGTTTCGGTGCGGACTTCCAGACCCTAAACCGTGTGTTAAGATGTGGGGGCTGCTCTACGACCTCTAAACCTTAAACCTCGTATGTGAGAAAATCACAGGACTTTTCATCAAGAGCAAAATCATAAGCACACCTTAAACCAGAAGCCCTACCAAGCCCTTACAACCCCCTTCAGGTTCACCTTGTTTTCCAATTCTCGATTAGAGGCGGAAAATCCTTAAACCCCAAACCCTTAGAACCCTAATCCCTAACACTCCCCACACCCCAAAACACTACACCCTATAAACCCAAACCCTAAAACCTGAACCTTAAACCCTAATCCCAATATGTTAAAGCCGTGGTCAGGTGTTCATTCGTCAGCTTGGGCTCTGTGATATTTGTTGACTTGAGGTCCTTAATCGATGGTACTTAGATCCCTAGGGTTAGGTGTAGCAATATGGTTTGGATATGCAGAACTTGAAGATATCATAACGCCTCTGAAGATATCATAACGCCTCCTGGGGTTGAAGTAGACATGTAAACTTACTTAGCCACATTCCTCCGAGTATCAAAAGCTGTTCAGACAGTAACGGGACAAACTGTACATCGTTGTGGGCACGTAAATATACCCTTCAGCACATGTTCCTTCACTAAACGGCTGTGAGTACAGGCTTGGGTCATATGAGCTATAGTCTAAACTCCTAGTATCCCCCTTAATAACCTTGATAATGGTGCCCTATTTAATCCCCTAGATAACCCCCTTTAAGGAGTTTAGACTATAGTACATATGTCTAGGCGGGTTCGGGAGCCTCCTGAAGATGGTTTTCTGGAGGCTAATGGGACGTAGTAGGTGCGTATACCTTGAATATAACGATACTTTGGGTCCTGCCCCCACCCAGCAACGGTTTGATAATATTTATATTATGGCTATTATAGCCCTAAACCCTAAGCCCCTAGTATAGGCTGTTACTGGCTGGGGGCAGAGGACCCAAACGGTACTTATAATAAAGGCAACTACTAGGCAAGTCTAGTCAGGGAGTTTGGGGTTGGGTTGAAGCCCATTAATATCTGGTCTTGGGTCATATGTTTATATATATATGTATACATATATATATATATACTATGCCATCGCGGCTCTTTACCAGAAGCCAGTATGGGAGTTCTACAGCAGCCTTTATTTATCCCCTGAATCCTAAACCTCGACCGTAAGCCCGAGACCATTACGTTAATTTAGGGCAAGTGGAATGTTTCAGGTGTTCAAACCAGCCAACGCAGACGAGGTTTAGGGCTCAGGGTTTTGGAGCCATCAGCCCTGTAAGCTACCCTGAGGGGCAAAGACCTGATATCTGAGTAGCTGGAGTTTACGTCATAGTATTTCAATACAAATATGGGGGAACTCTAAGGATGACAGGTTGGACACTGAAAAGTCCATTTCCTACTTAAAGCCGTCGATCGCAAGGTTTCAGACAGTAACAAGCCGCGACTGGTTCCGGAGTCCGATGAGGACCTTCAGAGCTCTGACTGGCTTTGAAACCATTATATGAGCTACCGTTTAGGGTTTAGGGTTTAGGGTTTAGGGTCGGAACCCCAAACGTATGTAGAATAATGGCCTTCTGTGCTATTTTTAGGGGTTTTGGAATATAATTTTACCTACCTTTGGGGTCCAGGTAAGCCTAAACTCCCAGGATACCCCTTACTGACCCCTATATTACTCCCCTATATAATGCCCGTATATGGCATCCTTTAGCGAGTTTAGGCTACAGCTCAACGCTTTTGGGTTGAAGGTTTAGGGTCTGTCCTTTGGCATGAACTGATGACTTGCAGCAAGCTCTAGACAGCACTTGGTGTCCGGTGTCAGTGGCGCACAATAACAAGTCAGCTTCTGCCGCATGGGAGCTGTTTGGTACAGCTTGAGACAACGCATCCTGAAATCAAATGAGCTATAGTCTAAATTCCGAGTATCCTCTTTAATGACCTCTATAGTACTCCCCTATATAATCCCCTATATATCCCCCTTTTAAGGAGTTTAGACTACAGCTGAAATGACCAAAGTTGGCGGCGCTGCACACTCCACCATGGACAATCATCAGTTTTTTTTAACCCTAAGCCCGTGGGTTTAGGGTTTTAGCGGTTCAGGGTTTAGGGTTTTAGGGGTTCAGGGTTTAGGGTCTACAGGGTTAAGCGTTTTGGGTCTGTAGGGTTAAGGGTTTAGGGTCTATAGGGTTTAGGGTCTAGGGTTAACCCCGAAGCTCTACATCCCTCAGCTGCTAATTACCGTTACCATGACCATTACATTATCGTTCGTAGTACCATTGCTCTTTTCGTTCTCCTCATTCTTAAGTTGTGTGCTGTAAATCCCGGCCCACCCAAACCTCCCTAGACCCTAAATCCTCAACCCTAAATCTTAAACCCTAACTCCTAATTAGATCCTAAGCCCTGAAACACTGCAACCCTGAACCCTGAAACCCTAAACCCTAAATCCTAGACCCTGAAACCCTGAAACCCTAAACCCTGAAGCGCATTTAAACTTACCATTACTTAGGGTTCTCATATTTCCTTAATCCCCGCCAAAACGCTAAGTAATTTTAACGAACCCTAAACCCTGAAACCCTGAAACCCTAAATCCTGAAACCCTGGAAATTCCTAAATCCTAATTCCTAAATCCTAATTCCTAAACCCTAATTCCGAAACCCTAAATCCTAAACCCTTGAAACACTGAAACCTAATTCCTAAACCTTAAATCCCCAGATCCTAAACCCTTGAAACCCTGAAACCCCTTGGCCAGGAGTTCTGGGCCAACCGAGGCTTGGAAGCATGTAACGATGGCATAGCACCTATGTTCCCTTTCAAAGGGGGATATACGGGCTCTTTAAGGTTGTCTAGGGTTGAGGGTTTAGGATTGAGGGTTTAGGGTTTAGGATTTAGGGTTTAGGATTTAGGGTTGAGAGTTTAGGATTGAGGGTTTAGGATTTAGGATTTAAGGATTAGGGTTTTAAGTTTTTGGGTTGGATATCTAGGGTGGACACAGGGGATGTATAGGGGTGTAGGGCTCATACGTTGTACTTGAGGGTTCGATGTCTATGGGGTGGTGCAACCTATATACATTTCTCCAAGCCCTTAAGCACCCAGTAAAGAATTGCAATGAGGTACATGGTCTATGTTGGTTCAAGGTTGTTGGGCTTTGGGCTTGTGGGGTGCGGTTTGGAGGTACAGGGAAGTAAAACTAACTGTAGCCCAGTTACAAGCCCCCAAGTCCCCCTAGTATGGTTATAATTGGGCTTTAAGTACGTATAGTTACTACTGATTGGCTTATACGTGCCCCTAGCTTGATGATATACCAATATATATAACCCTTTACATACGCTCCATATAAACCCCCGCATAACTTCTATATATTAGGAGGATTCCCCACCCTGCAGTAGTGGTATAATCGGAATATAGGACGGCCCTAACATATCCTTACTATCCCTTATGATCACTATACCAGGGAGGGGGGTCCACCTAATCCCTGAACCCTAAACCTTTAAACCCTATACCACTAAACCTTAAACCCCTAGAGACTACTTTTAGTAAACCCTTAGCCCTCAGGCCTCAGATGGCTCCAACCACGAAAAAATTGAACCTCAAACACCGCCCTCCTAAAACGCGTCCTGCACCCTAAACCTGAACTGCAAAACATGCGTCCCCCGCCATCATCGACCCAAACTTTGTGCAAGCACCGCCTGTAATATTAAAAGCGCCCCACCCCAGAATATGAGATATGTCAGATATATGAAAATTCGGGCTATACTGTCTTGAATAGTGGTGGTGCCCACATGTCAGGATTCTCAGTATTCAAGCGCTTGTAGGTACCTTAGGGCCCAAGTTTAAAACCCGAACCCTAACTAAACCCTAAACCCGAAACCCTAAATCCTAACCGCCAAACACTCAAAACCCTAAACCCCGGCCCATGGAAAGGCCCCATAGGATTTCTCCCCTAAACCCCGAACCTGGCTTCCGGGGTTTAGCCTTAAAGGTTTAGTATATATGGGATTTCGCGGTTTGGTTTTAGGGTTTAGAGGGCCTTCCGGTAGGTGTGGATCCAATACGGACCCAAGCTTCGCAGCGGAAGTACGTGGAGGCAGCGGGTGCGACAAGATACGGTTGATGCACAAAATCCGGCATGACACAAATAGTGTTAACCCCTTAAAAGGGGTTACAGGGACTTTTTGGGGATATATTGGGGGTAGAAAAGCCTGAAATGTATTTGAGAGTCAGGGTGTAAGTATCTCATATTTGGGTACTTAGGATTTTGGCACTAGTATCCAAAGTACAGGTTCTGAGCGAGTGTATGAATATTAGGTACTGGGCCCTTCAGGGTTAGTATGCTACACCACCGGAATTTCCAGCGTCTTATATTATCATCAAGACGGTTCTCGCCCATCAGCAGCAGGTCCCATGGCTGTTGTTGATCAGTTTCTGAGCATCGTATAACTTCTTCACCCAGGGCAAAATGTAGCGATAGCAAACCATTAAGTACAACGCCCTCTTCATAGGTGCATCGGTTGCTCGATGCATACCCCACACCAGAAGTCGTAAGTCCTAAACCCGAAACCAAGATCCTAAACCCCAAGAATTAAGTCCTTAACGAACAAAGTAGATTGGATTATGTTCATGCTTTATATGTCCCGATGCGATACCCCAGCAGGTCTATTGGGAAATGCAGGCTTACAGGGGGGTGGAAAAGAAAGTGGAGACGACCATGCTATCTAAGGTTTACCTGGACCCCAAAAGTATGTAAAATAATGGCCTTTATGGCTAAACCCTAAACCCTAAACCCTAATAGGGCTATTATTTTACATACTTTTTGGGGTTTAGGTAGACTGGATTGCTGAGGGTTGAGGATCAAGGCTCCCCTGGGCTAATCAATGTATTTAGGGTTTAGGGTTTAGGGTTTAGGGTTTACACCACGGCAAAAAGGCATTCTACCCTGCTGAGGTGTAGTAAAAACAACAACCATCACACAACCATCACAATAATGGTAGTGATGAGAACACACAACAATGCCACTGGTGGTCCAAGACATCTAACTATCATACAGCCGCCCAAAAAAACTTGGATGAGCATGCCAAAGGAAATTATTGTATCGTGTACTGGACACTCACGGCACCAAGAACCTTTGTCAGAACAACAGTTCTTATTTGGGTTAGCCCCAGCCCAGTAATATTGGTATACTGGGAAGAATTACATAACTCTATATATGTATATTTAGAGAGAGAGAGAGAGAGAGAGATATATATATATATATAGACGAGTTACATAATGAGATACATCCAGACAAGCCTTCGCTTCCAGGCCCGACTCTATCCCAAGCAGGGAGCCGCCAAGGGCGGCAGTGTCGCGGAGCTCGAGCAAAGGCCAAATGAAGGGCGGGGGTGGGGTGGGGGTTGGGGGTGAAGGGTTAAAGAGGGGGTTAGGGTTTTTTGTTTAGGGTTTATAAGGCTTAGGGCAAGGGGCTCGGAGCGTTCCCTCCACCAAATTAACGAAGCCCCTCTCTTTATGACAACCGCAGTCTACAAAGAGGCTTGTTTTCAGATTCCTTTCTCATCCGGGCCTAGGGATTGAGATTTAGGGTTTGGGTCTAGGGTTTGGGGTTAAGGGCTTGGGGGTGGGGGGGTAGGGGGGTTTATTGATTTGGGTAAGTGGGTTTGGGCTTATGGTTGCCGGAGGGTCCGTACCCAATAACCATATACTTACCCAAAACCTGTATCCTATTTGCAGACTCTTGGGGCCCAAAGTAGGCGGCATTACCTTCAACCCGGTTTATAGACTAGAGGTTTGGGGGAAGGGAGTATTTGAAGCTCCTAAACCCCTAAACCCTAAACCCTAAACCCCTAAACCCTAAACCCCTAAACCCTAGACCCCTAAACCCTAAACGCCTGCAAGGTTATTCGGAACTTTCAGTGGGCTCCCAAGGTTCAAGGGTTCTTCTACCACCCACCGCTGACTTTACTACTTGGAGGTTCATGGGACGTAGTAGCTATTTATAACTGGGGTTATAAAGGCCATTTAGGGGGATTGTAAGCCCGGTTATAAGTAGTTACCAAGTCCCATGAACCTTCAAGTACCGCCCCACTCCAGCTTCCGGGCTGGCAGTTTAGGCTCCTTATGGGGAAGCTTGAGTGGTTGCTGTTAAGGTACAGTAAGGAAACCTATTCTTTAGGCAATTTATCACTGCTACCGCTAAAGTCTACCCAAAACGGCAAACCCGAACATCCAACCCTAAGCCCTAGACCCCAACCTAGGGGTTAGGGTTTAAGTGGCTTTAGGGTTTAGGGCTTATGGTTTGTCAGACCCAAATTATGCTTCAAGATTTCAGGTAGTTTACCTCAAGAAGACCTCAAAGGGGTATTGGTAGCTGTTTATGCCGCTACAGTCCATAGTCTTGACAGACCAAGCACTGAAAGAAAACCTAGGTTGGATTTCTACCATTAGACCCTAAACCCCCACCCATAAACCCAGAACAGTAAACCCTAAACAGTCAACCCTTAAATCCTCACCTCTATAGTTATAATCCCTAAGCCCTAAAACCCTAAATTCTAAACCCAAAGCCCTATAGACCCTAAACCCTAAAGCCCTAAACCCTAAATCCTGAACCCTAATCCCTAGACCCTAACACCTAAAACCCTAAAGTCGTGAATGTAATACTCCAAGTAGGCTCCTGATTCCCTGAGGCTAGAGAAGGTCAGACAGGAGCGTTTAGCCCTGGAAAAAGCACTTCGGGAAGGCAGGGGGGGAACTTCAGGATCAGGGTTTAGGGATTAGGGTTGAGGGCTTAGGGTTTAGGGGTTAGGGTTAAGGGGTTCCTGGGTTTAGGGTTAAGGGGTTCCTGGGTTTAGGGTTTTAATTAGGGTCTAGGGTTTAGGGACTACGTAGGGTTTATGGATTAGGGTTTTTGGGTCAGGGTTAGTCTGGGGCTGGATATAGAGGGGTTTGAGGGTTTATGGGTTCAAGATTATGTAGGGTCTGCTGCCGAGTATGAAGGGCTCTCAAGAATTGGGAAGACTTTAGGGCCAGAACCAAGACCAGCATTATTACACCTTTCTTTTGCCGATTCTGCACTATGGGGACCCTGCTCGAAAGAGGGTTTCACTTGATTCATCAGGTCAAGAAGAGCAGCAGCAAAAGCAACCTAAACAGTTTGTGGTTCATGCTGCCACCCTGAACCCTAAAAACTAAACCCTACATGAACCCTTGTCTTGTCTTCCGTCCAACGGAACAGCCAGCATGAAACACGATGGACATCCTTGCAGACCCCCAGTGTTTGTGTCATGTTCATTTCATTGCTCACTTGCTGTTCCCTAAACCTACATGGTAGCTTCGATTTGTTTCATTTCCTAATGCTATGACTCCAAATCCACGATACTTTGCCCAGAACCCTAAACCCGCTAATCCTTTCTTCCTTCGCAACTCCTCTGCTCTAAGGGCCTTGTAGACCCCTTGCAACCACCAAACGAGTGATGTTCAACATAACAAAGGGAGAAATACAAGAACGTGTGGTTCTTGAATGGTACCCTAAACCTTCAACCTTGAACCCTAAACCCTGACCCCGAATCCCTCATGCCTCAACCCTTATCCCTAAACCCTTTACCTACTGTAAATGCAGAAGCCCTAGGTCACAAAACCTTGGTAACCCTTTGTTTAGGAATTAGGATGTAGGGTTTAGGATTTAGGGTTCCTGAACCCTAAACCCTAAACCTTGTACCCTAAACCCTTACAAGCCCTAAATAACAGGGTTCCTTTAGCAACAAACACATCGCGCTGGCAGGCCCGGCTACCAAAGCCAAGCCCAGAGCGATCCGCTAAAGCCCAGGACCTGCCCCTCCAGGGCTTAGGGTTACCTACCCTTCGTAGGAGATAAGGGGGTTATACAGGCTTTAGGGGTTATATAGGATTTACGGATTACCCTTTGAAAGGGATATGTGGATTTTTTAGGGTTTAGGGTTTAGAGTTTAGGGTATTGGGTTATACGGGTTATATAGGGATACACAGGGTCAAGGTGGTACTTGAGAGGGCTTTCAGGAGCTATTTTGGATTTTGGGTCCCATAATGGTAGCTCTCCCCTCAAGCCGACCTAGAGTAACCATTGAACCTAAAGGCTTAGGGCTGATGATTCAAGATCTTGAAGGATACAGGGCTTAGCCCTCCACCGTATAAACCCCTAACAAGCAGCCTTTGGGGGTTTAGAACCCTATACCCTCAGGGCTTAGAACCCCGAACCCTTAGGGTTAAACCCTGAACCCCAAATCCTAAACCCTAAATCCTAAACCTTAAACCCTAAACTCTAAAACTTAAACCCTAAACCCTAAACCATGAATCCTAAACCTTGAGCCCTGAACCCAAGAACCTCAAGGGTTTATGGTTGCAACCTTGATCCTGGAGATCCTTAAAAGACTTAAATTAAAGGTTTTCCACCCTGAATCTGCTGCAGCCTCCACACAACAGGCACCGGTTTTAGGGCTTAGGGTTTAGGAGTTAGTGTTTAGGGGCTTCGGGTTTAGGATGTAGGGCTTAAAGCGTAAGGGCTCAAACCCGCCATACACCCTGAACCTTCCAACCTTTACCGGAACCCTGCTGAAAACCCTGAACCTCAGACCCCGAACCGCGTAAATCACATCAACCTCACTCAACTTCATCCCACAGAGTAGGGTTTAGGGTTTGGGGTTTAGGGTCTAGCGTTTGGCGGTCATGGACTATGGTTTAGGGTTTGAGATTCAGGGCTTAGGGTTTAGGGTATAGGGTTTAATTAAGGCTTGGGGTTTGGGGCTTAGGGCTTAGGGTTTAGGGGTGAAGAGATTATAGGGTTTGGGGAAGATACTCGACGTAAAAGTTAAGTTAGGTTTCCCGCCCCTGGGGTTCGAGTTACGTAAAGTGTTGGCTGCTGGCCTATGCCACTGTAGGGTATACAGAACGCAGAACCCCTTCTTTAGGCATCTGAGGCCCTAAAACCAAATCCGAAACCCTAAACTCCAAACCCTATCATAAGCCCTAGAGCGTGAGGCAGAACCGCCACTCGCCCCGTTTTGGCCCAACGAAGGCAACAGGCTTGTTGGAAAACATGTGCGATAGGGGGGAGGGGGTTCTTCAGCAGTTTCCCCCCTAGGGTTCCCAGCTATAATAATAGCAGTCTACTCGGCTATGTAATTATGGGGTATACAGAACCCCTTATTGTAGGTAACTGGAGCCTTAGGGTCAGATATAAGATAAGGTTTCGGATTTAGGGGTCTAGGGTTTTGTGCTTCAGTATTGTAATATACGGCAATGAAGAAACTATGGGTTTTGTGGCTTAGGGTTTTGAATGCCTAGAAGAGCTTAGGCTGTGCAAGAAGATCAGAGAGCCCTACCCCAAACCCTGAGACCCCAGACCCTAACCCTCCAGACTTAAAACCTCATTGACATGCGACCCTTCTGTATCCTAAATAACCCTTGAAAGAACCACCTTATGTACACTAGTACAGTTTCCAAACACATACACCAACACGCTGCAATAGAAGCCCAAGGCGCAGGCCCAAAACCTGATTAGCCTTTAACGCAGAACGCCCTAAAGCAAAAACCCTAAACCCAAAACCCTAAAACTAAACTTGAAACTCTAAACCCTAAACCTAAACCCTAAATCTTAAACCCTAAATCCTAAACCCTAATCCCAAACGGTGGCATAAAGCCATATAGCCCAGCTTGCGCCATGCTGGCGCTAAAGCTCACGGTACCGGGTTCGGAACCGCCGAAGTCCCCTACCGAGTTAGTGGTTGCCTGGCAGTTTTTGGGCGGTTTAGGGATTAGGGATTTGGGGTTGGGAGTTCGAGGTTTAGAGTTTAGGGATTTGTGGTTTAGGAGTTCAAGGTTTAGGGTTCGGGATGTGAGGTTACGACTTCAAGGTTTAGGGTTTAGGTTTCAGGGTTTGGGGTTGTAGACATTGCTTTAACAGGATCCTTGGAAGGAATCCTAGAAAACTCAATGGGCTCACAGGGCCACAGTCGTGGGCTACGACCTCAAGGGCACCTCCCCAAAAACCTTGGTATTGGGGCAGTAGGATGTTATATGGTTTGGGTTTAGGGTTTAGGGTTTGGGTTTAGGGTTTAGGGTTTAGGATTGTGGGGCTTTAGGGTTTAGGGTTCAGGTTTCCCAAGGATTACCTGGTGTCAATCGGATGGTGAGGGTTAAGGATTCAGCGTCGCTGAGGGCTAGAGCTAGACTCATTTTTTTGAGGGTTGGCCTGTAACACCACCTACCTACAGTTATATGAGCTGTAATCTAAACTCCTTAATGGGGGATTATATAAGGGATTATCTAGGGGACTACTATAGGGGTTATTAAGGGGGATACTAGGACTTTAGACAGTGGCTCATATGAGTGATACCCATTCTGTAAAATTAAGCTGTAGGTAGTTGGGGTTACAGGTAGGGGTTGGGGCAGCTTCGGACAGCGGGGCTCAGCATTTAGGGTTTCGGGTTTAGCTTGTAGGGTTTAGGGCTTAGGGTAGTTTGGACTTATGTGGGTTCAGGTTTTACTCTTTAAGGTTCAGAGTCCGTAAGGGTTCGGGTTTAGGTTAAATGGGAGTTTGTCAAAAACCCTAAACCCTAAACCCTAAACCCTAATTTTCAGGGTTTCTGGGACCCTGGGGACACGTAGGGATGATCATGGCAGCAAAGCCAGAACAGATGTTAGGGTTTGGGGTTTAGGGTTATAGCTGCTTCTGGATAATGCTGAAGGGAGTCAACTTGCCATGAATGCCGCAGTTCTGCCGCTAAACTGTGTGAGCTCTGTGTCGCATTTCTAGCCAGCTTACTATGATCTCGAAGTAGTCAGTTTGGGGTTTAGGGTTTAGTTGACTTTTTGGGAGGCTTTAGGGTTCTGCAATGAGGGCCATTGTAAAATTCCTGTCTTAGGGGCTAGGTAAAGCCAGCAAGGGACTTGTAAGTAGGAATGTAATGGCTTGATAATTGTAAACGCTAGCGCGCGCCCGCCTCGGCTGGCGGGGCTTCCCACTGTAGGAGCATGTAATTATGGATATACAGGTATTTAAGTTAGGTGTATAGGTACACTCATATGCC